>JAOXJP010107630.1:0-14202 GCA_025762735.1 Platanus orientalis | reverse complement strand
ATATATATATATATATATATATATATATATATATATATTTGTGTGTGTGTGTGTGTGTGTGTGTGTGTGTGTGTGTGCCGTGTTTTGAGAACAGTTGCACATTAATGCTGTTTAACAATCCGGGATGGAGTTGTGGCGGCTTCAGAATGTACTGCCAAAGCTGTACAACCAAGTCAAAGACCCTAACCAGTTTACACTTGAAAAAAAAACCATTTCTTAATGCAAGCAAATTCCTCAACCATTTTTCTTTTTTGGGTAAAATTCCTTTAAATTTCACGAACTGTCTAAGACATTTATTAAATTATACACCTGTTGGGTTCAATGCTTTGCTTACACCCCAACACTGGACCAATGCTTACCAGCAAGATCTCTTCATGTACAAGTAGCTTCAACTGCAAGGCTCTTCATTACTCCTACACATGGATCACCAAATGTATCAACTGATACTCCAATGCTGCAACTCTTTGATCCAATGCAAGCCTATCATATTTTCACTCATAAGCATTAACTAATAACAAATACTTGAGTATCATATGGGAGCTAATTGAGCTAAGAACATTAACAGAAGGTGATACCTCTTGCACAATGGTAAGAGCCCTTGTGCTCCGGCACCGACCATGGTTGAAACTCCCACAAGCCCCATGAGGAGTTCCAAAACTGGCAAATTCGATTGAAGAGATGACCTGATTATGAAATGGGCACTCAAGCTGAAGCATTGGCCCTGATTTCTTCCCTGTTGTTAAAGACAAGCCCCATGTATCCACAGGTGGTGGGTGTGACTCTGACACACTTGAGCACACACTTCCTGTCTGTCTAGTAGCAAAAGATATCTGTGTGGGATCCCCACCCATCTCCTCAAAAAGCACCAATGTGTTACCGCTTGGTTTAACCCATGAACGAGGCACATGATACCTGTGAAATCGAAGAAATGATAACAAAGATTATTTTACACACAATAACTTTCATGGGTAGAAGCTTCACACTTACTGTTTCTGAGATGCCTTGCCACAGTTCTTGAGGCATTTACTTGAGCTGAAAGGACCTCTGTAATTGCAAGAGTCCGTGCAACCACTCTGGGAAGAGGAAAAAGTTGGCCAATAACGTCCGATGCTTTGTCCATTCACCCATGCCTCACCCTTCCCCATTCCAGTGAAGTCAAGTGTAATTGGGTCCTTGCCACTAGGTGCATCAAAGCTTGTCTGAATTCCCAATTATGCCACAATATGGTTAGTATATGGTAAGATTAACATAAATCTCAGTATGGGATTCCTAAATTTTTACACTATCATCTTTCAAAGCTTGCATGCTGCAACTCAAATAAGACAGACACAGACAAGAATGTCATTGTAAAATGAGGTATTAAAATGCTAGAAAATCCAAGGCTCATCACATGGTTAGAAGTATAGAATAATGTCTTAATATGATGCAGAAACATGTAATAGAAATAGCTAGTTTATTACAATAAGACAAGCCATATATATTGACCTTTTCTTATCAAAGCATTGCAGGTCCCAAGCCAGGAAAGAGGGTTGTGTCAGGTTGGCAGGTGTAAAACTTTCTGCCAATTTCTTTCACATGAATAATGACACATTGTTTCAAGTTCATGATAGGGTGTAGGCGAGTTTTTTTAAGGGTAAGACATGATTGAGATGGTCTGGCCTGATGAGCTGATGAGGCATGGCATAAATCCAAAAGTTTTACAAAATAATCATTATAAAAGTTGCAAAACGTATTAAAACAGAACAAAAAAAAAAAATTTGACAAACAAAATAGATAAAAACAAGCTTCAT
Organism: Platanus orientalis; assembly: GCA_025762735.1. NCBI lineage: Eukaryota > Viridiplantae > Streptophyta > Magnoliopsida > Proteales > Platanaceae > Platanus > Platanus orientalis. The sequence continues at coordinate 12,412 of JAOXJP010107630.1, read as the reverse complement.
AAACTAGAATATGCCAGAATGTACCCAAGAAAGAAACCTAGAATATGCCTGAGTGGTACCGTAACAACTATGGTGTATGAAATATGAATTTATGAGAAGATTCTGTTAACAGTGAATCCATAAAGTGCAAAATATCGAACAGATACTACAAAAATATCAACCTGTAACTTTATAGCAAACTAATGTGTACCAAATAGAAAGTAATATCAAATGTAAATAAGTACATAAGACATAAGTGGATAAGCCAAGAACCCCAAAGTTACAGTGGAAAATAATTCCCAAGAATCATGACCAAGGCTTCTTAAATGAGGATGAGGGAAGCTGATCACCAATGATCATAATCTGTTATTTTAGTTCTTAATCATCTTACTTTATGAATAAAAAAAAAGTTCAAAATCATTCATTTACATTTTTTATGAGGACATTGTGCCACATGGCAGCTTGAGGGTATACCAGTGCAGGAGAAGAGTCCTAGTAAGTTTATATATGGACTAGAAGGCTTGTGGAGTTCCGGGCTTCGATTCAGAGGAGTTTCGAGGCAGTTTCTATTTTCAAGGCATGTGGGGCCCACTTTCCCATGGTCGTGGAGCTACATGTGAACGCCTTTACTGGAGGACACATGGACTATTTTATTTTAGTCTTTTGTTTATTTTATTTTGGTTTTTTTGGCTTTTATTTGAGGTCTTATAGACATTTTTTTTGTGTCTAGTAGAGTTTAGGACATATTTGGGATTGTTTTTTTTCATATGGCATATATTGGGAAAGAGGCTTTTAAGACTAATTTTTGTAGTGATCAACCACATGGGGAGGGGGAATCGTTTTTGGATATTTCTATTTTCTCATTTTTGCTTCTCTTTCATGTAGTAAAAGGGCTTAGCCTTATTTTTAAACTTTATAAATAAAGACGGGGACCTCTTGGTCAACACCCCAGAATTTTCAAATAAAACTTGAAGCAAACTTTGCTCCTTCATCTGATGGCTGAAGTGTCGCTCCTTGGCTGGTTCTTCTCTTGGTCTACCTACAAGAGAACAATGTTTTCCTTTTCTAGAAGTTGGTGATTTCCTTAGGTATTTATCCCTTTTCTTTTATCTCCATCTCTTCTTCTTCTTCTTACCTTCTCCTCCATCTTCTATACTTTTCAGTTTTTTTTTCTTTAAGCCCTTGCTGTCATAGTAAAAAAAAACCACATTCATACTTCTCCATCTTCAACCATATACCTCCATCTTCATTAACATCCATGGTTTAAAAAAATTGGATCAGAGTCGGGATCGGCCATACCGATCCCGATCCAGATCGGGGATCGGATCGGCCAATCCAGATGGCCGATCCCGATCCAGATCGGGGATCGGATCGGCCAATCCAGTGAAAAATTTATATAGTAACTTCAAGGATTGGCCAATCCAGATTGGATCTTGGATCGGATCGGTCACTAATGATCTTGATTCGGTTCGGAATCAGCCGATTTGTGAAACCATGTTAACATCAACAACCATCAAGCCCTACATCATCTTACACCAATCGGTCACTCCATTAATCCATTCTCTTGCAATTTTTCTTCACAAATCCAAACCACACAACCATTATCAATTGGTCAGTTCATGACACCAGAAAATTAAAGAAAATCATTCCATTATTTTAAAACCTGCTGTCCAGATATTGTCTGCAGCTATAGTCGAATGATTGAATCAAAGAGGAGCATCCCTACTTATTTTATTCCATGCGGCTGACTTAGAGTTGAAAGTCTGAAGTTTTTGGAAACCAAAAATCCCAGAAATCCTAAACCTGAACCTACGGCCATAGTATTCTCTATGGGTTTTAGATTCTCTAATGCTTAAGGTAATTCTTTGTGGGAGGACCATCATTGGTCAGTCCTAGGATTCCTTAGCTACACATGGAGCACAGGTCTTTTGATAATTAGTTGCTGAAGTTCACTGCATGTGCATGAGGATTGGACTTTGGTCAGATTTGTACCTACTAGGGTGTTTGATAAAACACTTAAGAGAGGGTTATTTGAAGAACTAAGCTTTCACTGTGGGCTGATTGAAGTATAGTATCCTAACTACCCAAGAAGTGATCAAACTTATCGGCATAGAATTGCTAAAGATATGGAGAATAAGTAGGATATGTGGAAGAGCCACAGAACCAACAGTATTTCAATGATGCATCTGTTCTACTACTTCCAAAGTCTAAACGGTGACATTCTTCAAAAAATCATACCTGGGAAATGTCTAATCAAGCTTCACGACTGACACACCGAACTTCAAATAAATAAAAAATAGAACTGCCAAACAGTCCAAGAAAATTTGCAATGAAGGAATAAATGATCACCACATCATCCTCTTAGTCTGGGATGGCTACAATGTTCCTTTTAATGAGGTTTTCCAGGAAATGAGAGACCTCTGTAACAAGAGTGGAGAAAAAAGAGCGAACTGAGAACTCTTCTTTTGAATCCCATTTTTTAACTACCCATGTGACTGGTTCAATTTGGGTGATGCAAGACAGGTGGTGGACACTGGGGCTTCTTGTGATTAGGGTTCTCAATTATCAGGATAAGAGTCAGAAGCTAGGAATAAGGTTCTTACGGCAGGCTCTAGACTTAAGCAACAGAAAAAATCAACACATTAGATGACACATCCACTAGAAAAGCAACACCATAGAGAAATAAACCACCATGAAGAAAAGCTACAAAATAAAATAACTAACTTTTAGAATTCATTAACTATTGAAAAAAGAATTAATAACTGGTACACATAGAGCTATACCAAACAGCTCTAATGCTTATCAATGACAATTCAAATATATAGCTACTTTTCTTACAACTATTGACAAACATAGCCTAGAGAAATAGGTAATTGCAAGAAGCAAATCTCAGAAACAAGGCTGATGATTTAAGCACACCCTGTTATAAGTAAAATGGTCACATCCCTACATCTGTCAATATGGTCCACGAGCTGTAGCAAATTGGTGTATGCTGAACAAATTGATCTTTGGTACCATTGTTGAAAGCAATGAATCTGAAATTGTTCTATCCATTGCACAAGCCCACAACAACTTTTAATTTCTTCTCTTAATTCCATTAGGGTTCACAAAACAGGGCCTATGTTCTGCGACCCAACACTGGTTCACTAACCTTTATTTTAGTTTTGTTTAACAAATTTTGGGGTGAGATGCAAAAGAGTTGATGGTGTCTCATAGATCAAAAGATAAAGTGATGTGGACAGCATTATGCAACTTATGTATTTTCCCCTATATAAGAGAGCCAAATTTTAATTAACGTGTTATGTGGGGTTGATTAGAATTATTTAGGGGTGTTTATTTTTGTAATAAGGCCAATACTGCCATGGTTAGTTTAGTTTTTGGGGGTTTTTAGTTGTTATCCCGTTTTTCACTTTTGACCCAATTTTTCTATGGTCAAAACTTAGCATTTTGGCTTGATTTTGGTGTCATTAGATAGGTTCTTCAGTTACCTTTCTAATAAGACCAAGATTGTGCAATTCTGAGGTGATTTAGAGAAGTTATGACAAAATTACTAAAGGGTTGTCAAAAGTTGTGGGAATAGTGATTTTAGAAAGTTTGGATGATTTAGTAGGTTTAAAATTTTAGGTATTTTGTGTTTTTAGAAAGTACTAAGTGTGGTAATACTTGTAACACAAATTTAAAGTGTTTTTAGTAGAAATGATAAAATTAGGAATGAATTCATTCGTGGGAGTTTAGGGGTAGCATCAATAGGTGATAAAATGAGGGAAAGTCGATTGAGATGGTTTGGGCATGTACAACGAAGACCAATGACTGCACCAATGAAGCGGAGCGAGACAATACAAGTTGAAGGTGCTAGGACTAGAGGAAGGCCAAAATTGACATGGGCGGAGGTAGTAAGGAGGGACATGGCAGCTTGTAATTTAACGGCAGATATGGCCCTAAACAAAGCAAAATGGTAGAATAGGATTCGTGTAGCCAACCCCAAATAGTTGGGATAAGGCTGTTTGTTGTTGTTGTTGTTGTATGCATAATTAGATACGTGCTAGGAAAACTATTGTACAACTTCGTTATAGAAAGTTTGTTTACAAAATGACTAATTTAAGATGAAGAATTAGGTGAAGTAATCATACAATTTGGCATGTTTAGTTCCATTTATCTATAAAAAAATTACTAGTAGCCATTTGTTTATCTATATAATTAACTTGAACATAAATTAAATGCTTTACATAGCTTTTTTGAGTCTTAGTATATTATCATGCTCAACATAAATTGAAATTTTCATAACAGTTCACATCGAAATTTCCACAAATTTTCCATTATTTTGAAACATTCTAGTGAAATTGGGGAAATTTCCATAAATCCCCAACAAGAAATATGCATCAAAATCGAAATTTTGAACCTTGGTTTCTACAAGTTCTACAATTTTTCAACACATGTCAGACAATTCCAACGTGTTTCTTACTTTTAAGTAAACGGCATTTCCATTTACACCAACCTTCTTTTTTTGGAAAGAGATAATGTATTAAAAGGATCAAAGTAGAACAAACAACATGAGAAATGGTCAATACACAGAGGCAGCCTCGCCAACTACAAGGCCGAAAAGAAAGACCTAAAACAGGAAAAGGCTCCAATCAAATATCCAAGATCTGAATGGGGGGGTTTCTCTAGAATGAACCAGGAAAAGACACTCATAAATTTTCGTGAGGATACAATCTAGAACTTTGTGGGGCTCCCTAGCCACATCTTCGAAAGTTCTCTTGTTATGCTCCTCCCAAATGGCTCAACAAATTGTTGTTGGCAACATTATCTACATCTCTTTGCCCAGCCCTCTCCTTGAGACAAAAGCTTGCTCCGGCTAACAATGAAATAACTCTTTAATCGAGTGCGGGTGGACCCAAACTACCCTGAATTTGGCAATGAAGTAAACCCAAAACGAAGCTGCCCATGGGCAATGCAAGAAAATATGGTCGACTGATTCCTTGTCCACCTTACACAAGCAACACCAGTTGAGAAGAACCATGCCTCTCCTTTTTAAATTGTCTAGTGTCAGGATCCTATTCCACCACAATTCCCACAGCAAGAAAGAAGATTTAGATTGCACATGGGAATTCCAAACACACTCCCTCAGGAATGAGAGCTGGCTAGGGGAACCAAGCGCCTCACACATCAATTTGACAGAGAAGTCATTCCCTTCTTTCAAAACCCACACCATCTCATCATGTTTGTCAGCATCACCAAGGCAATACAGATCCAGTAACTCCAAAAAACACCCCATCTCCTCTATCTCCCAATCATTTAGGTTCCGTCTAAATTCAATATTACAAGAACAAAACACCAAAGATCTAATCATGTGGTCTTTTACCATTCCTCATTTGCCTTCTGTCAGACTGTAACATGACAGGAACAAACAAGCCAACGAATCCCTCTCGCACCACAGGTCGTGCCAGAATCGGACCCTCTCCCCATTGGTAACCTTGAATTTGACAAATCGGAAAAAAACATCTTCCCCTTCACATATGTTAGCCCAAACCCCACATCCTCTAGCCCCCTCCGAATACCACTAGTCCAACCGAAATCAGGATATCAAATGTCTCAAAATATCTTAAATATCTTCCGACATATGTCCATGTCTACCATGACCGACATGACATATTCCTATACCAACACAAAACATTAAGTACATTTTAAAAAATCATTTTTTCGGTTAGTATGATGTACGATGTCGACATCGACATGTTGAGCGAATATTCCCCTTTAGTAGTGTATTGTTACCTAATGTTAACATTGTATTATTATGATAAAAAAATTATATGAAATACCATAAATTTCAAAGAAAGTAAAAGGAGGTTAAGGAAGAAGCGGAAGAGAAGAAAGAAGAAAATGAAGAGAATCGGCTTGTTCACTAATGTTTATACAATTAGATTATAATATGTTTCTCAACCATTATGTATGCATGTATACTTTTAAAGAATATTACAATATAAGTGCACTAAAATAAATTATCATTCTTAATGAATTTATTTGTTCCCTTGTGCATATGTAGTTAGATTAGAATATGCTTGCTAAGTTTCTATGATTTTTACAATATTTCTTTCCGACATTTTGATAAATGTTTTATTTTGGCGTAATCTACATTTCCACCTACACCAACATTTTGAACCTTGGCCAAAATAAGTCTCCCCATACTTAGCCACCACAAGCTTCCTACACGAAGCATTTCTTTCCATACCAAATCTCCATAATCATTTATTGAGCAACGCTCTACTAGACATCTCCAAAGGGCGAATGCCCAACCCACCTTGAGAAACAGGCTTGCACAAATTCTTCCACCCAACCTAGTGAATCTTCCTCTTCTCCCTAGATGAACCCCACAAAAAGTCCCACATCAATCTTTCCAGATTATTAATCACCATCTTAGGAGGCTGAAATAATGACAAGAAATGGATGGGCACGCTTGCAAGAACACTTCTAAGCATAACCAGCTCCTCCCTTTTGACAAATAATGCCCCTTCCAGCCAACAAGCTTTCTGCTCATACTTTCAATAACCGAATTCCAAGAGGACAAAGATGAAGCCCTAGCCCCTAGAGGGGAACCCAAGTATGTAATCGGTAAGGCCTCTACTCTGCAACTGAGCGCCCCAGCAAGACTACTTATGTTGGAAATGCACCCCACCAAGCTTAAAGTGGATTTACTCCAATTCACCTACAGGCCTATTGCCGTTTCCACTATCAACAATAAACATCTCAGATTTTGTAAACCTTCTAAGTCCGCCTTCACCATGAAGAGAGAGTCATCTACAAACTGAATAAACGGAATTGACATACCTCCCCTTAAAGGGAACCCTTGCACCAACCCCACCGAAGCAGCTTTTGACACCATTCTACCCAAAAGATCGGCTATAATGATAAATAGGTAAGAAGATAACAGGTCACCATGTCTAAGACCCCTACTACCTTTGAAAAATCCATTGGGGGAGTCATTCACCATGATTGAGAATGATGGAGATGTCAAGCAAATCTTCATCCATTTCCTCCACCTTAACCCAAATCTCATTTGATCCAATGCCCAATCAACGTGGCCCCAATTGACGTGATCATACGCCTTCTCCATGTCCACTTTACACACTACCCCCTCCCACCTCACTTTCATCATAGGATCAATATTTTTGTTTGTTATTAGCACACAATCTGTCATTTGTCTTCCGGGGAGGAACGTGTGATGAGAATCGGAGATAAAATTCGCCAGAGCATCCTTGAGCCGGGTAGCCAAGGTCTTGGCTAACAATTTGTAAATGCACCCCACTAAACTAATAGGCCTAAAATCTTTCAGCTCAGTTGCCCATTTCTTCTTAGGAATAAGAGAAATAAACATCGCACTCAAGCTTTTGCACCATTTGTCCCCCAAATGAAAATCCGAGAATACATCAAACACGTCATCCCCTACCACTTCCCAACAAGCAAGAAGAAACTTGATTAGGAACCCATCAAAACCCGGGGCCTTGTCCTCCTCATACTAGTAAGTGACGACCAAATCTCCTCCCTGGTAAAAGGCCTCTCCAATCCCCAACTCTGATCTTCATCAATCCGATCAAAATCCACACCCTCTAGCACCGGGTGGACGGGAAAAGGGTCGGTGTACAGGTTAAGAGTAAAACAGCTCCGTCGCTTCCCGAATCCGCTCTTGATCTTAGACCCACTCCCTGTCCACTTTGAGGCGATTCATATAATTGATGGTTCCTCTCCAGCAAGCAGTCTTGTGGAAGAATTTAGTATTCTTATCCCCCTCCTTAAGCCATGACACCCTAGATTTTTTACGCCAAGAGATCTCCACCATTCTGAGAATCCTATGATATTCCTGCTTAGCCTCCATCATCTCAGTCTTCTCCTCATCCTCCAGGCCCCACTCCAAATCCCTCTTCTTTAAAGACTCAATCCTTTTCAGACAAAATGATTTTCTAGATTCAATCCCCCCTAAACGCTTATTTCTTCCACTTCATTATCTTCTCCTTTAAGAGCTTTAATTTCTTGGCAAACTTAAAGCTAGCCGATCCCTCCACCAGACACTCTTCCACCACAATTTCACCTTCTCCACGAACCCCGAAACTTCTAGCCACATAAGCTCAAACCTGAAGGGACGTAGATCGGTAGACGAGAAGAATGGGCGAAGAATAATTGAGATGTGATCGGAAATCGAACTAGGAAGTGCCTCTTAAATGAGCATGAGAGCGAAATCCATCCAATCTTCTGTAAATAAAAATTGATCCAAGCGGCTACTAACTCTTCTGCTTTGATTGTTAGTCTAGGTAAACGAGGCTCCCCTTAGACCAAGGTCCTGAATGAAGCTATAAAAGTCCCTCATCTACCTAGATATCCTGATGGCTCCTAATCGCTCCCTTGGGTATCTAACAGCATTAAAATCCCCACCCGCACACCAAGGAACCAGCCATCCCTTACGCACCCTGCACAATTCTTTTCGAAATAAACCAAACAAATTATGATCACATGGACCATAGACGCCCGAAAAAGCCCAACTCACATTGTCCTCCTTATTTCTACAAAGCACCGACACCGAGAAGTCCTCAATTACAGAATCAATTACTTCCAAAATAGTTGTATTCCAAGCTAGAAGGATTCCCCTTGCCTATCCTACCGTCAGTTTATGAATAAAGTCAAAACACCCCCTTCCCCATAAATCCAACTTCATTTTTCTGTCAATAATCTGGGCCTTTGTTTCTTGCAACGTGAACATGTCCACCTTCCATCTTCTCACCAAATCCCTAACCCCCCACCTCTTTTCCTCCCTCCTCATCCCCTTAATATTCAAAGAGCATATATTGATCTTCATCCTGGAACTCAAAATGATGCCCACCCCTTCTGCTCTTCCTCTTATTTCTCCCTCGTTCCTCCCTGTCATAATTTATATTAGGTTGCAGGTTCTTTAACTCCCTCTTCCACATCCCCCCTCTTGCTTTTCTCCATAAAGCCTTCGGTTCTCTCAAACTCCAGCTCCTCCTGCGCTCGATTTCCAAAAGAAATTTTCAACTTGCTGCTTCATTTCCTTGAAGGAATAACCCAACCTACATTTCACTTCAGCCACCTTTTCAGCATCCAATCAAAATAAATTGGGGGAGGGAGCATCATTAGCGGATCAACATCAGTGAAGATACTCTCCTCATTAAAACCTTAGAGGCTATCGCTACCCCCCTTATATTCCACCAACGAGTTTTTTGTGGTGTAGATCCCCCACCTTCCCATCTCTTCCAAACCTCCATCATAATTCCCATCATCAGTCCCCTTAGCCCTCCCCACCTCTACAAGGGTGCCACAGTTTCTCGCCTGGGCATCCGTCAGCAACCTTGCGCTACTACACTCACCCCCCGACCCTCTATCCATCGGAATGGACCCTCTTGTCACATGATCAGCCCCATACCTCTTATCGTCCTCTTCCTCCTCACTTAAGTCAAAGGTGGCTTCATCACCCCCTTTCCCTTTCCCTCATATATTGTGGTCGCATTACCACCGTCCTCTCCAACAGGTTCTCGAATCAAGATTCATGTCTGAGGAGGCCTCGTAGAGACATGCAAAGCTTGGGATTCGGTTGCAAGTTTCCGCCTCCACTCAACCTTCTGCTCATCGCCACAAGCTCTGACCTTGGACACACTGGGAACTCTCTCGCCATTTCACGTGGATGCAGATCGCCTCCCCCTCCTTCCGTGAAACTTTCCCTCCTTATAAAGTAAAGTCAAAGCCCTCGCTCTATCGGGCCTAAATGAGAATTGGCCATTGGGCTTCATACTAGGTTTAGATCTAGGCCCATTCATTAAAGACTTGTCCCTTAGGCCTGGGCCATACCTCCGACCCCTCAACAAAGGCTCACTACTCATTGAGCCAACTGACAGGTCATTACCAATTCGTCCAACCTGGTCCTGTCTTCTATGAGTAATTTCACACCCCTTCCAGCCCATCTTTTCCTTAGCTAATCGGTTTGGTTTAACAGATCTTTGAACCCGGTTCTCGTGGGTGAACCGTCGTCTTCCCCCTTGCACTGAAAAGCTGTTATTCCCCCCTCCACGATCCCCATCTGACATCACTCCGTACAATTCAAAATTTGAACCCCTCTCATGTTCCCGCCTCCCCACTGCCCCCTCCCCTTCTCCCTTTTGCTCCTCCCTTCCCCTTATGCAGATTCCTTTCTTGATTCATAGCCGATAACGGCGCAGCCTGTGGTAAAACATACTTCCACAGTTGAATTTTATAAGCCAACATGCCATCCTCCACCCAAACCTCCTCCAGCGCCAACTCTAGTATAATTACAGTCAAATAAACCCACTCCATGGACCCAAGGTCCTGAATCTCAAAATCAATCAGCCCCTAGCACAACTCACTAATGGTTTCGAACATCTTTCTTCCCCATAGATGCACTAGAAGACCACTCACCACCACCCTGTCCCCCTCTGCTCTTTTCTCTTCCATCGATCCTTAAAGTTACTGTATAAATTTTGCACTAGATCGGCCAAGACCGATTCCAACTCTTATCCAACTTTTTTAAACCATGATTGTTGCCTCCTCAAGTTGTGTTTAGCAAGGATTTTAATGTTGCAGTTACCCATCAACAAAGTGAGGTCGAAGATGGTTTCGATTGCCATAATAATAGGGGAACACGAAAATTCCAAAATTTCATCGAAATGTCTCCAAAACTATATTGATATTAGCAAAATTTTGGCGAGTATTGTTGATATCAATACTTTCGACAAGATTTATCATGCATGAGCTATACCCATCCTAAATCTTTTTTTTGTATCGATGAGGAAAGAAATTCATTAAACAACAAAACAAGACGAACAAAATACACCCTCCATCCACCAGCACTTAGGAAAGGAGAGAAGACCAATCGAACATCCAAGAACTAAAATTACAATCAGCACATAAAGGGATATGGGATAGCCATCAGAAAAACAGAGCTATGGCCCGAGCTTGAACTTGATGTGTGTGAGCTATTTCGTTTTCAAACATGCACTCATTCCTCACTTTCCAGAGGGTCCAACACACCACATGCGGAGAGCATTTCCACATCATAACTCCTCTCTGTGAGACAAGGCCCCATGTTTCCCACGATACCACATTAAGAGGAAGTTCGAGAATGAGTGCAGAAAAACCAGCTAATGCCAAATCTTTAGAGGAATTCTCCCCACAGCACCCTTCCCACTGGGCAGTGAAGAAAAAGGTGGGCTACTGACTCTTCCGACTTTCTACACAATGAGCATCGACTAGCTAACTGAATTCCTCTCTTTTTCAGATTGTCTAAGTAAAGGCTTTATCAAAATGGAGCAACCAGAAGAGAAAACTAGCTTTAGAGGGCATCTTTACTCGCCAAATTTCTTACATCGGAGCCACAAGCACCATAGGCTTCTTGAGAATGTTATACATGGACTGCACCGTAAAACTTTCCAAGGGAGATGGCTGCCAAACTCTCTGATCCAGCTTGGAATCGGGACTCACTTGGATTTTGTCCAGCCGAATCATCAAACTTGATATGGATAGAAACTCCCAATCATTCGTTGATCGACGGAGATGGAGATCCCATGCTATATGACCATTTTGCCTTACAATATGAGCAGCTACCAATCCGAATTTTAATATTGCAAGCAAGTACAGATCCGGAAAAGCTTGGGCAAGAGATGTTGGGCCACACCATATATCATGCCAAAAAAGGACCTTATCCCTCTTCCCACTTGGAAACTACACCATTGGGGAAACTCCTCGACTTCTTTAAAAATATATTTCCAATGACCCAATCCATAGGATCCACCCGGCTTTTTAGTACACCAACCCCTACCATTATTCTTGTATTTAGCTTGAATTGCATTCCTCCAAAGGTCATTTGGTTCTTCACCATACCTCCATAGCCACTTTGCTAAAAGGGCTTGATTCATTTATAAGAGAACCCGAAAAGCTAGCCCTCCATTCTCATATGATTGACAAAGCTGCTCCCGATTAATTAGATGGAACTTTTTCATCCCTTCCTTCAAATGCCATAGGAATTCGGACCTTATCCATTCTAGCTGACAAATGATCGTTGCATGGGCCTGGAATAAAGTCATGAAATACACAAGATTAGAAAGAGCACTCTTTATGAGTGTGATTCGTCCTCCTTTTGACAAATAATTCCCTTTCCAAGTAGCTAACCAATGTTGAATTCTCTCCACCATTGAATCCCAAAGGTGTTTGGACTCCACCCTACCACCTAGCAAAAGCCTAAGATAAACTCCAAGTAAGGAAGCCGGCTAACAACCAAACAAAGCTGCTAAGTGAGCCAAGTTATGGGCTTCCCCAACAGCCATCATTCTACTTTTGGGCAGATTCACCTTCAAACCTGAAGCAGCTTCAAACATCAGTAAAATAGAGCGTAATGTACCCACTTCCTCTTCTGAAT
>JAOXJP010107599.1:0-14204 GCA_025762735.1 Platanus orientalis | reverse complement strand
ATATTATCTCAAAGTACGTATGAAATAGTTATCTATACAGTATACAAAAATCTGAACAATAAAACAGGAAACAACAACATACCTTTCTACTACGAAGACTACACCGTGGCCCCTCAACAACAATTTGGCTTCCTTCTATCTATTAAAAAGATTGTGCATAAGGGGGGAAAACAATGAGTAACAAAACCATGAAGAAGAAAAATAAGAAGTATAAAAAAAGATGGTTAACATTGCTACTGCAATGAAACTATACTTTGGAACAAATGGTTTTGAAAACAGAAAACCAAGTGTCAATGAGGCTAACCTTGATAGGACTTACACCCAAATTACACCAAATATGCTCACATGCTCAAGTGCATGCACAACCACCCACTCACTGAACCAGACATTAAAAACACTTGGGGAGTTCCTAACAGAAGGTGTAAGTACTTAATGTAAATTCTCCACATTAAGGAAATGAATCAACCACATCTTTAAGAGTGTTGAGTATTAACCCCAACAATATGAAATCATCCATCTCCTTTACATACATTTGAGACTTATGCACTTGATACAAATTAAATTATCCATCTCCGTTAGGTAAATTAAACCATCCATCTTCTTTAGGTATATTTAAGGTTTAAACTTGACATAAATTGGCACACTCCCAGCCCTAGTTTTACCAAAGATGGTAAGATTGTCAAATTTCAAAGTAATCTACCCTTGAAAAATTGTAAGTTCTAAATATTTGAGAATCTTGAAACATCTCATATCAGATGAAAATAAACCTCAAGCTAAAACCCTATCTCAAAGCTATGGAAGCAGCAAAAGGATTGCAACAAAAATATCAGATATGAACCGAGTGCATTAGAGGGTAGTTAATCAATATTTGCTGCAAGCCCTTTAGATCCTTCCAAATTCCATATGGGAGACAGTTAAGAAATACAATTCGATGGGTGAGGACTGGAAACACACAAATTACTGGTTAGTTGTTCTAATATCTAATCATGAGAAATTTATTTGTCATACTCTAGTATATTTTAATATCCCTAAAGAAAAACAAAGGCACTTCTTTACTTTAACTTTTCTTCTTCTTTTTTTCTTTATAAAATTCAGGGGGGGGGTGTTGTGTGTGTGTTGTAATTATGTTTTGCTTTTCAGCCGTTGGATTGGTGACAAATCCAATGAAAGAGATTTAATACATCGGTTGATTATCCTTGTACTGAAAGAGAAGGAATGTGGCCCAAAAAACATACTTCTATTTTATAATAAAAGATGAGTCTATTTTGAGAAAGAAACAAGGCACATTTTTAGAGGAGAATTCCATTAGAGATCTTAATAGTCAAACCTGAGTTCTAGGTGGGTGGGAAAATAGTGAGATTTTTGTGAGAAAGGGTGAAAAAGGATCATGGGAAAAGGGCTTAGGTTTTCCCTTATAGAGGCTTATAAGACTAAAGGGTTGATAACACCTTTGTAAGTCTTATTTTCTCACTTAGTGGAACTCAAATCTCTCCATCCCATGGGCGTAGATCAAAGAACCAAACCATGTAAAATCTTTGTCTTGTGTTTGTGTGCTTGTTGATTTTTTTGTAGTTAAGAAATTGTTTTTTGCATCATGTTGCGATGTTGTCTCAAATTCAACCCAACAGCAACCTGAAGTGCAGCCCGTTTGTGTGATCTGGAGAGCAATTTGAATGACCCGATTAATAGGCGAGCGGGTTTGGATTCATTTTTTGGGGTATTTTTGGGTTTTGCGATTGGAAGTTTTTTGTTCCTATATATATAATCCTATTAGCAATATTTTGAGGGAGATTTCTATGAGGAAATCCTTGGGGTTTTGGGAGAACTCATCTTAACTTGAAATCTTCATTATATTGGAAGCGTCTTTATCATCATCGTCCATGGATGACTAGACGTAGGCAATATTGTTGAACCATGTAAGTTCTTGTGTTCTATGCAATTGATTATTTCTTGTCTACTTTCTCATGTCATTTCACATTGCCGTTAACCCAAATCAATCCATTTTGTCATAACACATTGATTGTGAGGGGTTTGGGCCTATATCCCATCATGTGGTCTATTAGGGTTGTTTCCACTGCACCAATAATTGGTGTTAGAGCTTCTGGTTTGTGTTTGGGAGATAAAGCAAGAAGCTTATGAGTTTTTTATAAATAAAAATATATATATTACGTAAGGTTCATTCCTAAAGTCCATGGGTCAATTCATGATGGAAATAAAGGATTCTATTGGTCGATTCTTAGTGGAGAAATTTGATGATAATGATAGTTTCACTATTTGGCAAAGAAGGGTGAAGGATTTATTGGTGCCACATGACTTGTATAAGGCATTACAAGTAAAGAGAAGCAAGTTCGTGAAGATGAAGGATGATAAGTGGAGAGACACAGAGATGTGGGCAGTCAATACAATCCGTCTTTGTTTTATGTATAGCATTCTATTTAATGTTATGGATGAGGATTCAGCACCACATTTAGGGAGAATTTGGAGAAACTCCACATGGAAAAGAGTCACCAGAAAGCTATATTTGAAATGACAAATGTACAGGTTAAAGATAGAGAATGTGTGAATCTATTGGAATACACAAATGTGTCTACTAGTTCTTGGATCAACCACACAAAATTGATGTCAAGGCAGAGGAAGAAGACAAAACCCCATTACTGCTACCTCGCTTCCCAATGTTGTAAGAACTTGGTGACAATTTCTAGGAGTTTATATGTTTCCTTGAAACTCAGATTTTCAAATAACCCATTCTTGTATGTGTAGAATGGTTGATTGATTTATCATGCGAACAATCATTCCCATCCTAAAAAAATAAATAGAACTCTTAATTACATCTTTTCTTTCACATGAAAAAAGATTTATGATTAAGACAATGACTAGTAGAATAAGACAAGAAATATGAAGAAATATATATTGGGATGCAATGGTGCCTTTCAACAAGAGAGAGAAGTACATAAGATAAGCATGTGGAGCAGTTATGTCTCTAGACATGATACCTATTGTGGTGACTCCATCGTTCTCTTCTTCCACACGTAAGCTTTTGTGATAGCTCTAGTCTTCCAAATTTCAAAGGTTTATTCCAAAGAATTCTCCAAGAGTTAGCCAAAATCCAAAAGATCCAAAAAGAAGATCCTCCTTTAGTTGTTTGCTTTTGATATTTATAGAGAATGCTTATGGGAGTAGCTCAGATATCTATTACATGCGAATAACTTCCCACTCCCTACATTCATCATTGTGAAGGTGATTACTTATACACACATCATGGAGGTCGTCCATAACTGTTGGAGTCTTGAAATGATGTATTGAGGCCAGCACCTGGATATGGTTCATGATACATTGCGGCCAATTCCACACGATGCATTGCAGATAGGACTATTCACATGAATTGCGGGCAATACATAGAGCATTGTAGTTGGTTTCTAGTGCATTGCATTGTAAGTAGGACCTTGTGACACAGTACAAAGAGAAGATACCAAAAATTGTTGTAGAATTATTCCAAGGCCCTTAAATAAATTAAAATAAAGGATGTGGAAGCAAATAAATCAAGAGTAGAGTTTATAAACAAACAAGTAGCCACGAAGATTTAAGAATCAAAAAATAAAATCACAAAAGGAAAATAAGAAGAAGTTAGAATTGAAAAAGATGAGAAAAAATAAGAAAATAGCCCAAAAGGGTATTTTTGTAATTTTGGACAGAAAATCCAGAAATTACCGAAATACCCCTCTAACGCATCAAGAAATTATGAAATTTTTACGTTTCTGACGTGTTCTAGAGTTCTAGCGTTAAAATTTCATGAAATTCCGATAAGATTTGATGGATTAAATCAAAAAATTTCATAAAAAGGTGAAGGTTCTTCAACAAAAGTTTCAATAAGAAGAAGAAGAAAAGGGAAAGAAAGAAAGGAGAATAAGAAACTAAAAGAAAAGAAGAAAGAGAGGAGAATAAGAGAGATACCTTGGCGAAAGAGGGAGGGTGAGGTGGATACTCACAAGTGCACTAGGGTGCTACAACCCACATGGAGATAAGAGGGGAGCCTAGGAGATGGCATCAACCCTTGAAGAGGAGAACATGGCTACAGACACACCTTGGGAACACCCAAATCTTCAAAAACTTGTTTATTCTTCACTATCAAATTATGGTTGAGGGATTGCCTTTAAATAGGCTTACAACCTAAAACAATTAGAACTTGCTAAAATTGCAAACTTCCTAACAATCCTAAACTTGCTAGCCAAGTTTTCTAAAACATAAAAACTTTTAAAAAACTTACTTTCCTAAAAAATTAAAACTACTAAAACTTAAGAATTTCTAAAAATACTATTCATGTTTTAATTGACACCCCCTTAGTAATTTGATCATAATTTTCCCAAATCACCTTGGATTTGCGCAATCTTGGTCTTGTCAGAACGGTAACTGAATAATCTATGTAATAACACCAAAATCAAGCCAAAAAGTCAAGTTTTGGCTATAAAAAAATTGGGTTCAAAGTGAAAAACAGGATTAAAACTAAAAACTCCAAAAAAAAACTAATCTAACCATGGCGTTATTGGCCTTATTACAAAATTATCCACCCCTTACAAAATTTGAATTGATCCCACATAAGATGTAATCGTGTCCTCTTATGTGGGTGTACATACATAAGTCGCATGATGTTGTCTGAATCACCTTGTGTATTACATTGCGAGTAAAACCTCATGCAATGTGGGAGAACCTTGTGCCTTGCATCGCGGGTAAAACCTGGTACCTTGTTTTGCAAGTTCTCAATCTCACACTGCATTGTGGGTCCATGATGTCATGATTCACTACGGGCCCATGTTGGTATTTTAAATGCTAATTATATCTATCCACAATGAAACTTTCTTTATCAACACTATTTGGGAAAGATATAAAATATTAGAGAACGTCATGACATCACTCATATCGAATGAGATTATGAAGATACCAAAATACCAAATCTTAAAGGAAGTCGATTTATGGGTTGGTTAGTTGAGAAGAGAATCATAAGGTAAGGTTATCCACAATGGGGTCTGAGAATAGTACATCTAGGCCCAAGTCCAAAAGAAAGGGTAAAGTGCAACGATTCCAATGGAAGGAATATGGTCATATTAAAAGGGATTATCCAAAAAAGTGTGGACAAGGATGTAATAGTCCCAATACAATAGTGCCAAAGAAACAGGTGGAATATGTTGGAGATGTTCTCACAATCTCCAAAGGTATATGCATTCTCATGACGAGTAGATATTAAATTCAAGATGCCCTGTTTACATATGCTTTAGGAAAGAATATATTATCAATAAAAAAGAATATTTTATACTAGATGACAGGTCTACTTATGACATCACTAGTGTCGAAACAATGAAGATCAAGAAATTTGGTAAATTTGTTCGCACTCTAGATGGTGTGACAATGTCCCAAAGATGCATAGGAATCTAATATCATTAAACTGGTTAGACTCCATAGGTTGTAAATATTCGGATACAAGTGGAGCTATACAAATCACACATGGTTGTTTGCTCTTGATGAAGGGAGAAAAGTGTAATGCTTTGTGTCGTACAATGGGGAATATGATAATTAATGGTATTCCTTTGACCTCAATGGAGAGTTGGAAGCAAGATGTACAAAATAACAAGCACCTTGTGCAAGGTTTCTTTAGAAATAAAGGCAAGAACAAGTGTTACAAATTTCCAAATAACAGTCGATGGTGAGACAATTCCTGCAATTGGAGAGAATAGATCAAGGTCCCTCTCTAGAGTTGACTAGACAAGTCGACTCAAGGAAACTACACATGCATTGGCCATATTATGTTCGATTCAGATAGAGCCAAGACCAGATTGATTTAATGATATGTGTAATTGGTGGTTCATGAAGGCTAATGGTTGTTTACAATGATAGTGTACAGGTTGTTTGATTTAGGTTTTAGGTGGAAGCATGTTCCAAGAATAGGTGGTGCTGAGTTCACCAAGGAGGACAAATGAAGGGTTATCTCCAAGTTGGTTCCCAAAATATGGGCCAAGGTGGAGTGTTGAACAGATGTCACAAATTCTGTGTTTTGACAAGTATAAAGGTGAAATTGACTTCAATATGATATCTTCATTATGGCTGTGAAACAAGCCAAGGTGAAGATTGTTGTGATTGTATCTTGTCCTAACCCGTTGGATTGGTGACAAATCCAATGGTCAAGTTTTAAAGACATGGGTAGTTTCTCCTTGTACACGAAGGAGAAGGAAAGTGGCACAAAAAAGGACTTTTACTTAGAAAATAAAAGTTGACTTTCTTATAAGAAAGAAACAAGGCACGTTTTTGGAAAACTCTATAAGAGCTCTCAATAGCCAAATATGAGTTCTTGGTGAGTAGAAAAAGGGAGCGTTTTGTACGAGACTTTTGTGAGAAAGGGTGCAAAGGGGTAACAGGAAAAAGACTTGGGTAATTTCTTGGGTTTTCTTCTCTACAGTTTGATAAAGCCTTTGTCATTCTTTTTTTCTCACCTAGTGGAACTCAGATCTATCTCATCCCGTGGATGTAGGCCAGAAGAGATGAACCATGTAAAATCCCCGCCTTGTGTGTGTGCTTGTTGGTATCTTTGCTGCTGAGTTATTGTTTGTTGCGTTGTTAGTGGTGGCTTGGGCCCATATCCCATCACATGGTATTTCAGAGCTGTTTACGATGTGTGTGTAGTGTGTGAAAGAATGCTAACAAACTGCCTCCAATGCCGGAGAATCACCTGCTGACACCTAAGGGTAATGAACCCAAGTCTTCATTGACAATTCTACAAGTTGACTGCTTCCAAATAAAAGAAGTCAAACCATTTTTAAGTGCTTTTAATTTCACCCCCTCCCCAAACAAGTAAGATTTTATTAGAATAAAAACATATGGTCTGCATAATTCTTGGCTAATGTTTCTGTGTTTCTCTGTATGATAGTGTGTAAAACACTTCTAGTTATCTTAAATTATTTGAAATTAGCTTCTGCATAAAGATCTAATATCACCAAGAAACAAAATTTAGTAAGTCATATGCAGGAAATCGACTGGGATCTATACTAAATCAATATAAAATCTTCTGAATATTTTATATCTAAATAAATCCAACTGAAGATCAAACTGGGGTTATTAAAAAACTGTCTTCCTTCGCTTATCTATCTAATAGTTGTTTTCCTTTCTCTAAAATTCTCTTAATGAAAAAAGTGAAATACAACTAAATAAAAAGAAGATGGTCCAGATAAAGGTTGCCTAATTTTTCAATGTTTGTGCCTCTTTCCAGATGAATTAGAGAGACTGGACATCCACAGTCGGAAAAGCCCTTCAAGAAATTCCCTGGGATTTGTACGACAACATTAGTGAATGGTTGACAATTATCAAAGATGGAATCTTCTGCATATTAGATATCTAAAGAAATCCAATTGAAGATTGACAGGGGTTTACAATGAAAAGCCCCTCCAATTGATTAGGATTTGTATGCATTTAGCTTGTTGTATGATCAAATGACTCCATAGAAACATTAATTATTTTTTGAGCCTGCTTTGGGTGATGCACTTTATTGCAACTATCAGGTTGCTTGTTCAAGTTCGGCTTATCCACTAAAACAGGAAGTAGAAAATATCTTACAACCATTGATTGTCCTCTTGAAAGGAAAACTTTCACTTGACTCCAAAGGTCTAGAGCTCAAGGATGGGCTTTTTTTTCTTCTTTTTTTTTTGGTGTATCAAGGGATGGCATTTTCCTCGCAACGACTTTAGTTAGCCTACAGCAGGAAATGCCTAGAAATATTATTTACGATATTGGCAAGTAAATGAAATTAAGGATGATTGCAATCAAGACAGAATGAGATGCATATCCCATATCTAGGAAATGAAATCAATGATATACACACTAATGAAAGGATATTTATATTCTTTAAGAACTTGCTATACTTCTGTTCTATCTAGTTATTGATTTCCCTTCTCCAATCAAAATACATTGGGCCTTTTCAGTTAATCTCCTTTTTAAATCACGAAAATTTCCTAGCAGTCAATGAAAGAAATAGTGTACAAACCTTTAGTTTTGTCTTCAATTTGTCAAACTCTTCATTGGTCATTATTGGTTTCCCAGCAACATAAGCCATTGAAGCTTCTAAAAACTTCTGTTCATCTGAACCTGCATTGCAGATGAACTACCAAAGTCATGCAGATGAAATTGTAGCAATATCTTCAATCAGTGATACAAAAAATAGCCTTAGATAAGCATTTGACGACAAGAATCTCCAAGGAGATTCATAAACCATACTTAGCATGACAATGGTGCTTCCTTCCCACATTAATTCTTCCTTGAGATTATCAAACTCCTCATTTGACATGATAGCCTTTCCCTCGTAATAGAATGACTGCAGTACAAAATAATAATGAAATATCTAACTTGTTGGCTGAGTGTTGAGGTAGAAGTTAATTGTATACAGGGAACTCTTCCCTGATACTTGTATCTTCTCTTCTTCTTTGAGTAAAGTCTTCTATTTATTAAGGGAAAGAAACAAGGATAATATGTTCCAGTACTTGTAGTGCTTGAAGAAAGTCTTGTTCAAGCTCCCCTAGTGTCTTCTTGTCTTTCTTGTCAAGGTTACAATATGGCAAGATTTTACCATCAACAACCTCATCTTCTTTGACCTGGCCTGGAAACAACAGAAGAGTCAGCTGCCAGCCTTCTATAAGATCACCCAAAGAAAAAGACAAACTCTGGAGAAACATAGAAAGCAAATAAGAATTCTTAAAAAGTGCTACCATTCTGGGAATAAATGAATCACAGATACATTGGACTAGAAGCTAAATCACTACTAAGCTAAGAATGATAAGCAATGTTTTCAGTCACTCATGTAATGATCAGAATCTGAAAATCCACTACATCCATGAATCCATATGGGTAACTTTCAGAGGGGAAGGGGAAAAAAAGCCAAACATTGTCATAGAAAGATTCGGTTACATTATCACAGCTTATTCCAAAGAAGGAATATTCTGCACAATATAGCTTTTGTGAGCTCAACTTCTAGAAACTCTAGTGAATCAATAAGTTTCAATAATAAACCATGAGTTAATCACAAATGGGAATGAAGCATAATAAGTAACTTAAATTCCCTAAATGCAACAGCAAATATTTAATCAATAAGATTCAACAGTAAACTATCAGTTAACCATAAATGGAAATGAAGCATATTCAACAACTTAAGGGCTCATACTGAGTCACTGACAAAGCCCTACATATAACTGCAGATATTTGATCAACACAAGAACACAGTCACTAGGGATCTGAAGCAAACCATAAACTTTGAGTTAATCACCAAATGGCAGAAGCATCCATTATAAATTCAAGCCATTATTATTAAGCCCTGAACATGATAGCAAATACATAATTACTATTATAAGCACAGTGACTAGGGATACAATACCAGCCATACTAACACTGTTTAGCTATTACTGTATAGGTCATCTTTCAATCACTTTTGAGTTACTGTAGACTTTTAAGTAGATTTATATTTGTCTTGTTAATTGACCTCAATCGTTCGGCACAAAATGGTTGTGAGTTGTGACTGATTTTTTTTATTTTTTTATTTTTTCTGCAAATGAGATCTATAAAAGAAAGCATGCCAAATTTTGAAAATGAAAACGTATGCAGTTACTGCATTACTCATCAATTACTAATTATCTGAACTTACCAATTGATTCATCTTCTCTTAACTATGATTTATCTAAATTGTCAAGAATCAAAATTCATACGAGGTACTCAAATACATATTTGAATACAAAATGGGAGTGAAAACTTTAACTTATACTAACAATAAATTGGAAATATGAAAGATTCAAATACCAATTGATTTAACAGTTAAACACCTTCAACCAATTGTCTTATAAACTACCAAAGGAGGCATACAAAAGCAACATAGTTAAGTTTTAGATTGCAGAATAAATATCACAGACTTCATGAACTCTGTTCAAATCAGTACATGACAAGTACTACCTCACAAGGACGTTGAAGTTCACAATGCATAAGTTTGATGTAAACACCATAGAAGTTCATCAAAAGTGACAGTTTAAGGCAATCAAGGTACACAGTCAGCAACCATCTAGTACTCGAAGTTGGAGTCCACTTGAAACGACTTGAAAAGTAGATCCCCCTTTCTCTCCATTTTATAGTAGGTGGAAAAGAGCACATGACCACCTTGTCTTCATTGTAGGTGGAAAGGAAGCACATTACCACGCTGTTTAAAGCCTTTGTATATCATGCAAAACTCGGAACTGCAGCCTATTTCAAGTGATCACCTTATATTATTTAAGAAAATCACAATGACCTCGCTTACTTTTCACCCCGATTTTTTCTTATATAGTCTTCTCTCACCAAACATGCTGATTCATTGAAACTTTTCTGCCACAATACCAATGAACAATCAGACTGAAGATGTCATACTTCCATTTCCATTCCTTTCAACCCAGTGATCAATTACTTGTATTTCTCCATTTTACATACTTTCTGTCCAATATTCACTCTGAATCATTCAGAATAATTAAACTTCCCTCTTGTCTAGGTCTCCACAATCCCTATAATAGTATAATGTTTCCAAATTCATCCATTTATTATCTACCCGAATGAAAGCTTACAAAAATAGCCCTATTTATACTGTTCTTCCTACCAATTGCATCAGAGAGTTTGTGATTTTGACAAAAATTATTCAGAAAGAATGCTATAAATAGAAAATGATTATGCAAAAGCAAATTATTCCACCCATCAGTGAAGTAGTTATTTAAAACTCTAAGTAACGTTAGTGGGTTGATCATGCTGTATCAGTAACAGCTTTAAAGAAAATGCAATCAAGGAAGTTAGCATATCAAATTCTAATTAGATGGGTTTTCACCAAAATAATTTTTTTTTTATAAATATCCAATTTGAAACATTCAAATAGTTGAAAAATCCAACCTTGTTGTTCAGTGGCCTTAGGGAAGAGTTTAAAGTGCCTACTGCGAAGGGACAGCCGTTGGTGGCCGATGAGTCGGAGAGCTCGGTTGTCATTAGTAGCGAATTGAGTCACTTGATGCCTTGAAGACGAAAGGGGCGTAAAGGGTCTGCAGAGATGGGTAGAGAAGACCCGAGGAGAAGTAAGAGAAAACCCAAATCCAGTAACCATTTCCGACGACGAGAGAAGGAAGAAGAGCTGTTCTTGTGGAGAAGAAGGAGTGCAGGTGGGGGTGGCCGTGAGAGGGTGAGTCGGGGTGGCCCTCTTGGCCGCATTGTGGGCAGCGAGGGACAGAAAAATCGAGGGAAAGATAAGGCAGATGAGAACGTGTGGAGGGAATTTCAATCCACTTTTTCTTGCCTTCAAAAAATCCAATCAGCTCCTGATCTTTTTGCGAATCAAATCTGCCAAGTCACTCTGCTGTCAAATGTAATGTCCGACTGAGTGACACGTGGAACTCTGTATGCATGGGGCACGTGCATTTACATGTGGAGCACGTGCTTGCAGATGGGTTCATGGGGAACCTATCGGATCATAACAGCACTATCCTTCTTAAGTGTTAGAAGAAAGGGACAGAGATAAATATAGAGTTTTTTTTTTTTTTGGTTAGAAAGATAAATATGGAGATTGAATGGTTAGTACCATCGCATTGTGTTTGTCTATTGGAAATCCTTGTGGGCCTTGCTGATTGGTGAATCCCGGGACTGTGGAGCACTTGACAAACAACAACGTATGACTCAATCGAATTACTACAGAACTTTAAGGAAAATGATTCTAACACCAAAGGTAGGAAGATACCGTCATCCTCTCAATTTTTAGGCATGAAACTTGTTCTTGAAAAGAGGAATCTTGTCAGTTGTTTTAGCAATAATCTCTCTTTGGCAATTTTGGGAATCTTTATGGTTCTATCATAGCGTTGGAAGTGTTAAAGAGGATAGGAAGAATACCAAAAAGTGAGTTGAATTGAGGTGGTGAGGAAAGACCTGAATACTAATGATTTAACGCCAATATAACCACAATAGAGTGAAATAGCATAACATGATTCAAATATCTTAGACAAGGCTTTTTTGTTGTTGTTGTTGTTGTTGTTAGATTCTTTGTGGTTTTATCAGTGTCAACAAATGTAGGATGAAAATTTCATCGTTCTTCTGATGACCGTGCAATGCAACCATAGTTTTGTGGCAAAAAGCATTTTCTTGGGGCTTTTTTTTATTAAGTACTAGCAAAAGAATGCATACAAGCATGAAAAAAATTGTAGAGAAAGATAATAAGATTCTTAGAGAGAAAAGGTAAAGGAATAGATAATTCATGATGATAAAAACGATATGTAACAAATGATATAGAATAGAAGAAAGAGAGCAAAAGAGGTGAGGAAAGAGATTTTTCAGAAATAATTTTAAAAGAACTTAGACATCCGTAAGGTCATAATGACTGAGGTTTTTAGATTACTAGGGAGAGAAGAAAATGAATCAGCAAGCAAGAAAGTGATAGTAGAATCTGATTCTCTTTTGACAGTTCACATCCTGAATGGGGAGACAGACATCTACATGTGGACTTCCAGATCTTTGGTTGTTGAGTGTAAAAGTTGGATGTTTGAATTTCAATCATGTAAGGTGGTTCATGTAAGGCGATCAGCCAATTGTGATTCTCATCCCACCTTGTTATAAAAGCATACAGTGGTCTTTGGGGGGTTTCTTCTTCTTTTGTTAATTGAAGACACCATTACCACACCAAAAAAAAAGAGGTTCCCCCATAGATAGATAATCGCACAAAACATTGGTTTGAGATTTTAGCTGCATTGCAAGTATTATTTGAGCTCAACATAATATGATGACATTTTTCTTCAAGTTGCATAATACAGTACCCATAGCACCTAAGTGAGATGAATTTCAAGGATTGTCAAAGAATAAGGTTAAATGAAATAAACAAAATCAAATATCTGTTGGTGTAAAAACAACAAAAGATAATGAAATCAATATTTTATACACGTGAGAGATATGGCCAAAGTTAACTCACTTTTCAAGTATTCCATTAGAGATTGACATGTAGCTTGTAATCATTTGTCCAAGTTTGTGAAAGCTAATGGTATGGTTCCCCTGAATGCCCAACATTCCACGCATCCACCAACGTGATGCACAAAGAAAGAAAGAGAGAGAGAGAGAGAGGCATAGTCATGATGGTACCAATGTTGTGCTAGCGGATAAGGAAGGTTGGCAAAATCGTGAGCAAGAAAGAGAACGAAATAAAAAATAACAGTTTGATTAGGAACGTCGTAGGTGGATGGGGAGATAAGGAAATAGATGGAATTATCTGAAGAAAAAAAAAAGGGAAAAAACATATAAGAGAATATGAGAGAATGAGGAAATAAGAGAGGGAATGTGTTATGGTAGGATAGAAGAGATGAAATTTAGGCAAGTTATTAATAATATTAAAGAATAAAAATGTTAATAGCTTAGCATCAAAGACATGAGTAGAAGAAAAGAGAATATGAAAAAAAGAAAATAAGAGAGGGATGCATTATAGTAGGGTAAAAGAGATGGAATTTACGCAAGTTGTCAATTATCTTAAAGAAGGAAAAAGGTCAACAGCTTATCATTAGATACACGAGTAGAAGAGAAAGATAAGAAGGAAGTTATTTAAGAAAATATTGAAGGTAGAAAGAATTTAGAGAGAGAGAGAAAGAGAGAAAGGTAGAGGAGATTAAAGAAAAAATGAAAGCATTTTAAAAACTATGGTTGAGGAGCAATCCAGATCTATCGAAATTGTTATTTTAGCAAGAATGTGCAACATGTATAACCACATTGAATGTGAGTGGGATTGCTTAATTAACTCCCTAAAGTTGTTAACGAATCATGCTCACTCCTTCGCTCCTTATCAAGAGTAGCATCCGCCATGGCTTCCTCTTCTCTTGTTCTCCCATCTCTCTCTCCCAAATCAATATCTTTCTCTTCAATATAAATATTTCCCTCTCTTTTCTTCCATTGTCTTCTTAATCTTTTATGCCAAAACCCAAAGTTAATTCATTTTCTCTGGTTATTCTCTTAATTGTTCACTCATATGAGGAAGATGTTGTATTTTATATATTTAACGTCATTTAACATTTATTTAATATATAATACTTCAAGACATTTGGTCGATAGGAAACTTGTCATTGTGAATACCCCTGACCTAAGTATTGTTTCTCACATCTCTCTAGTGAGTTAGATTTTCTTGTTGATAACATCAGTGGCAAAGCCACATG
>JAOXJP010107588.1:0-14205 GCA_025762735.1 Platanus orientalis | reverse complement strand
CAGGGGATTCGAAGAAAATAAATGCGGAATCAAATGTTTTAAAGAAGATTATGACAAATGACCCATTCGCTTATACCACTGCAATAATAAAGTTTTATTTGCAACATAACTATTATTAAACCTAGCTACTGAAAAAGAAGAAGACTGAACCACATCTGCATCGAGGAGATAAAGTCCACCAGCTTTCCGACCACTCCCAATCATCTCCTTCAAATCCAAGGCCTGAAACACACAATGAGAAGGAAAGAATGTCATGGAACAATTAAGATCTTTGGTAATACAACTAATAGAAAATAGGTTGGTGGAAAACTTGGAAACATGTAATACCGAGGATAAGGATAAAGTAGGTGATACATGGACATTACTTTTTCCAGAGATAGATGAGAGTGTTCCATCAGCAACCCTGACTTTATTCCTACCGGAGCTAACAAAATAAAAAGAGAATAAAGAGGACTGGCCTGTCATATGATCAGATGTTCCAGAATCAAGGATCCATGACTCTAAGGAAGAGGAGGAAGCATGGAAAGCTATGGCATGGGTACCTGATTGGGTTGAGGCAAAAGACGAGTTAGAAGTAGGAGAGACTGCCATGAAGCTCTCTAGTTGAGACATACGTTGGTGTAGCTTATCGATCTCATCTTCAAGAACTGTAATCATGTCCCTAGGTATTGCATTATATGGTAAATTGTTAGTAGTAGTAGACTTTGGAACAGGAAAAATAGCATCTGCATCAGAATAACATGATGTGGCAAAATTAAATAACATGCCACTAGGTTGGCTGATTTTTTCAGGGTGCCCAACTAGCTTCCAACAATGCTCCTTAGTATCTCTCATTTTTTCACAATGAGTACATTTCAATTTGTCTTTGTTGTGGCAAAATTACATAACATGCCACCAGGTTGGCTGATTTTTTCGGGGTGCCCAACTAGCTTCCAATAATGCTCCTTAGTATCTCTCATTTTTTCACAATGAGTACATTTCAGTTTGTCTTTGTTGATAGGACTAGATCTCTAATTGCCTTTATCTCGGTCATCAAATGAGGATTTAAAGGGTTTTTTGAAAGATCCCTTTGCATTCTTTAGGGTTGTTGAAACGGTAATCAATGCAGAACGCTTAGGAGTAGATGAAGAATACTGCTGCATAACACTGTGTCTGCTATCTTCACTTTGAACAAAGGCATATGGTTGTAGAGTGTCTCGACTAAGGATTTGAACTCTTACCAGTTCAAATTCAGCATTTTGGCCTGCCAAAAATTCAAAAACACGAGTTCATTCCACCTTTGTTTTATAGGCTACAGCGTCTTGACAACATGTGGGTCGGTAAGTCTAATAATGATTTAACTCTTCCCACATACTCTGAAGTGTAGCAAAATAAGTGCCTAGACTTTGTTCCTCCTAGCGAAGATGAGCCACTTCTTGATTTAGTTGATAGACCCAGACAAAGTTCTTGAGAATATGTTTGGGCTACAGAATCCCAAATCTCCTTTGTAGTTTTTAAGAACAAAAAACTTTTTTTATTGCAGGTTCCATTGAATTAAGGAGCCATGACATCACTGTCAAATTCTCTGCTTCCCATTTATCATAGGTAGGAGTGTTAGGGATAGTAGGCTCAACGACCCGGCCGTTGAGGTACCCAAGCTTCCCTCAGCCACCAATATACTTCCGTGCTGACTGAGACCATTCCAAATAATTCTTCCTATCAAGTTTTATAGACGTGATTTGTACACCAAGGTTGTTGCCTTGAATACCCATAGATGATGAAGCGGTCGAAGTTCCCTGGACCATGCTAGATGATTCCACTTTTGACATCTTAAACAAATCAAATAACTATCTTGTAGGCTAGATTTTTAAAAAACTGTACTCATATAAGTTGGAACAGCATCCAAGACACCTCACACATCTATATCACATGGGGACATCAGGGGACACACTTTGGCAACACCGTCCAAAAAAATTTATAGAGAGAGAGAGAGAGACGAAGGTACTGGTATCATCTAAAGATGTCTAAAGGTGGAAGAGGCCCTTGGTCACACTGAGAAGATCTATTAATATAGATCTATTCTTGCACAACAACCTTGACGTACAAAGAGGGAAGTGGCCGAACTGCTAAAAAAACTCTCAAATCTCCATCAAACTTTGTGAAATCAGTCCCAAACGATGGATATGGACAAAACTTCATGTCCTCTTGTGATTGATCCAAGAAACAACTCTTGATTTGGTTAGAGCAAGCTTTTTTCCCAAATCGGACCCTATTTTCGAACTGCGATAAGAATGCTTGAAACACCCATTCTAAGCTTCAGAAAAAATGAAAAAAAAAATCACCAAAAAAATCCAGCATTGAATTTCAACCCACATGGTGCCCTCGACTTGCTTCGACAGCTATACGGCCAAGCTGATGTCAGCCCTGCTTTTGGCCTTTTTTTGTGGCGGTATCTCCCTGCTCCGATACCAAGATGAAAGTTTTAGAGAGAAACTATAGAGAAAAGGAAGAAAAAGAAGAAGAAAGAAGAACAAAGCAAGAGAGAAGAATAGAAAGAAAAGGGAAGAAGATCGTACATTGTTTTTTTCATTCATACGATTCTCCCTTATTATATTATGTAGATTATATGTGTAAAATACTCATATACCCCTCAATTACATAAATACTTGTATACCCCTTATTCACCCCATACTTACAAGTATACCCTTACACCTCACATTCCAACAGGTAGAATGTAGGCTGAGTTCTAGGACTTAAGGAAGAGCAAAACAGCATATGCAAGGACTGGTTTCAAGATTTACATCAAAGAGTTGGGAAGGATCTCGGGTGCATGATATAGGATCAATTGGATAAAGTTACAGATCGGAACAGCAAGAGAACAATTGGTACCTGTAATAGGTAATGTAATAGGTGTATAAAGGGGTAAACCAGGCCTGTTAAGGATTAACTATGGGGAGGTAGCCGCATGGGAAGAAATAGGTAGGGTTTTAATTTCTGATATACAACAGAAAAATTCAAATGGGATAGGTGCTGCAGGGTATAAATTAGATGGCTAAGGCATTCTTTTTAATAAAACTCAGATGGGATTCAGGTATAGGGTAGTCGTATGTCAGGGAAGGGAATTTTCTACGGTTTGTGGTAGAAAAACAGCAAAGGAATGATATGGAAATCATTATTATTATTTTTTTAACGATTAACAGGCAGAACTTTATTGATAAACAAAAAGCAGAGGACTTCACCCAGGAGGTGAACACCACAAAGGAAGAAAGAGGACAAAAACAGGAAAAACAAAAGACACCCAACAACAAAACAAAACTTGCAACACCTCACACAGAAAGGAATACCACTCCCTCTTCTCAAAATTCGGCCTATCGACACCCAGTCAAAAAGGACCCTATACATGGATAAGTAGATCTGCTTGAGACATCTACTCTTGCCTTCAAAGATCCTGCAATTCCTCACCTTCCAAAGCCCCCAACAGATGACCCCTGGAAGGGAAGGCGAAATAGAAGCAGGAAAACCTTCCAAGTCAGGAATCCACCAACCCGAAATTAACTCACTAAAGTTTTTTTTTTTTTTTTTTGACAATTAACTTAACTTTATTATGAAGAAGGGAAAAACATAGAATACAACAACAGGGGGAAGACCCTATAGATAATCCTCAGGGAGGCAACTATCCACAAAGACCGACTGGGTCTTAACCTCCCAATTAGCTAGCTCATCAGCCAATTCATTCTAACTAAAGCGGAGAGGAAGAACCCAAGCATGTGAACATGAGAGAGAAAGAAACCCCAAACCTTGTAAGCCACAGGACAGTGAACAAGTAGATGATTGACTGATTCCTCCTCCATCCAGCAAAGGATACATCTATTAACCAAGTTCCAACCTGTACTCTGAAGATGGTTCAGGGTTAAGAATTTTATTCAGATACGCATTCCATATAAAAAACGAAACTTTTGAAGGAATACTGGGGATCCAAATACGCTTGTAGGGAAATAGAGGAAACCTATGATTAACCAACTCCATATACAACGACTTAGTGGAAAAACAACCTTTCCTAGAAATAACCCACTCCCACCTATCCCTCACCACCAGGATAGGCCCCAAACCAACTAACAACCCCAAAAGGCTATACATCTCGTCTAACTCCCAATCATTCAAATTCCTACAAAGCCAAGGCATCCAAGAATTGCCCACCCCATCAAAAGAGTCGGCCTCTAAACCCAAGGGTTCAATAGGTATCAAGAACAAATTCTTGAAAGAATCTTTGAGCGGACCCTCCCCCACCCACCAATCCTCACAAAATCTTATCTCTCTACCCGACCCCACTTTAAACTGAATAAACTTCCAAAACATATCATTGACCTTCTTAATCGACTTCCGAATCCCACAACCATGTCACACCCTCACCTCATTTGACTTCCACGCTGAAATCTCCCCAAGCCTTGCAACCACCACTCTATGCCAGAGCGGGTGATGTTTGAAATCATTATCAGGTTTGTGGGTTCCAGGAATTCATGCAAGATGGATTCTTGATGGGATTCACATGATTCTTGATCTCAAAAACTTGAAAACAGAAAACAACACAGAAAAGAAGAAGAAGATGACAAGGAGGAGAACGAAAAAGAAGAAAGAAAGGCAAGAAGATAAGTACCTTGGGTGGGTAATCACTTACCTCACCATCCTTAGGATATCACCTTCCTAAGTCTTCAAGCATAGGCACAACACTTGAAGGAGAAGAAGCAGGACACTTGTGTAAACAAAAACCCGCAAAACCCGTCTTCACCTACTAATAAATTGATCACTAAAGTTTGCCTATCAAAAAAAAAAAAAGGCCAGCAAAAAATTTCAGTTTGCTAATTACCTATCTTCTGCATCTCACATCTGTGCAGTTTATTCAAATAACAGTTTTCTTCTTTTCTCTTCATCAGTGATTGTGCACTTTCTACCTCTTGCGTTGCTTTTCTTTTCTTTTCATCTTGTTAAATAAAGGATATTAACCAGATCCAAGCTTACGTTGGACTTTGTTTCAATTTTATGAACTCGTTTTAACCAAAAAAGAACAAAAATACAATGAGATGTATGCACCTGATAGAATGATTATCTATCCCATATTTAGTGCAATTACATTCATGTAGGTATACTACTTCTACAAAATATCTCTTTGAACCTTGTGATCAACAAACTCTTGATATTCTCACTTGTTAAGAGAAAGAAAGTGGGGGAAAATTTTATTCTTTTCTTTTTCATATGGAAAGAGGAGAAATAGATGCCTCATGTGTGAAAATTTCCTGTGTTGATTGCCCTCTTCAGAGGCTTGAAAAGGGTCCTGCCAACTCCTGATTAATTTTTTTGTAGTACTGATTATCCTTGCCTTCTTGGGCAACCCTGTTTACCCTTAGAAAAAATGTAATTTTCTTCTTTCATCCTCTTAAGGAAGGTTATGATCCAAAGCAGTGTTAGGAATATCTTGCTGAGTTATGAAAATTTTGGGAAAAACTTGCTGTAATGTTTCAAAATATTACTGACCATTTTTTTAAAAATAATGGAAAATTTGTGGAACCTAGATAAATATTGGAAACAAACATAACATTTTTTTTATGAAACTTTATGAAATGTTAAAATAATCATGGTTACACTTTCCAAGATAAAAAAAACTGCAAAAGCATCTATGTTTAAGAAGTTTGAGAGGAATACAGTACTAGTGTTGGTGCTGCTAAGAAAATATGGTTCATTACCACCCAAGACGAGATTTTGGCTTTTCATCCCATGTAAGATATTTTATAAACTGAAGCTACATAAACACAATAAACTGAAACACAACTGTTGAATCATTTTCTCTCCCTCAATATAGCATGGAGTTTTGAGCTACCTTGTTTCAATTATGAATGGGGTGGCCATGGTGTTTCTGCTCCGCACATATATAATATTGTGAAACTGATCCAAGATGGTTAGTGTTTAGAACTTCCTCTGGGTGTTGGCCTAGAGATTGCTCAAAATATTTGATTTAACCACTTTAAGTGAATCGACTAATAAAAGAACCAGTTCTAGAAAATCTGGGCAGCAGATAACGATCAGCTATTACTTCCACTTGGCTTATCCAAATAACATGAAACTTTGTAGGAGGATAGGTCTATGGACTAAGAAACAGAATAGTAAAATTGTATAAATTTTATAAAAGAACAGGTCTGTCTCAGGTTTCCAGAATACACAGAAAGTGGTAAAACAGCCTAGAAAACTCTAATGGAGGTGCCAATCACCACGAGACTAACACACTAATATCCCAGGAGAAAGAGGAGATGAAATCCACTAAGAAGAAGAAACATTAGGCTGAATATTGATAGGCTGTGTAAAGCTCAACAGAAAGAGAACTCAGTCCAGAATGCTAATGAAATAACACTAAGAACTCAAATTTAATAAGTTGAGGATGACTTATTTGATATGCATCAATACGGTAACTAGTAGGAGAAGAGATTAGTTATAGAAGAGAGAAGAAGAATGATCACACGAGTCCAAGGTTGATGCAGGACTGTGAAAACTACTTCTATATGATGAATCAAATCAAAATTTGCAGTTACCATGAACAAATCAAATGTTAAGTGAGCCAATCCTTTCCACAAATAGTTGGAGTGTCTAATAGATGATTAGGGTTAATCCTCAACCATGTTCACTATCTGGCAGCGTGGATCTCTAAGTATTGATTAAGTAGCCCAATCGAAGACAGAACTTCCAACAACCTAGGGTTCAGCTAACACGTGTGGATTCTCTAATCCCTTACCAAGATTTTGAAAAATCTGGCTTGGCTCAATGCTTTAAAGGGATAATTACCAATGGCGGTAAATTATTGATGGGAGAGTCCAATAATAACAAAATAAAAAACGACAATTTATTCAAAGAGTTTAAAGGAAAAGAGAGGGTTAAACAAAGGGGTTGTGATGGTTGTAGAGCACCCAAGGGTTAAGGTTAGAGGGTAGGATAGGTTAGGAGTTAGGGTTAGGGTTGGGAATAGGTTAAGAAATAGGTTTTGGGTGATTTTGGGGAAGGATACTGTACACAGCACTGGTCACTGTACTGTGAACAGAACTGTTCACGTGGTGGTTGCTCTCTTTTTGGATGTTTAGGCTTGTGGCTAGAGTTTGGGAAAGAAAAGAATAGAAAGATGAGAGAGAATAGGGAGCTAAAAAGAAAGAAAAGATCGAAAACTTACCATGGCATCATTGAGCTCCTTGTTGAAGTAAGTGACTAGATGCCTTTCTTGACTTAGTACTCCACCTATACCTATGCCTGATGCATCATAAGCTACCTTGAAGACTTTGAAGAAGGTAAGCACATAACAAGAGCCTCAGTCATCCTAGACTTGATTTCCTCGAATGCCTTACCAGCCTAGTTAATCCATTGGAAATCCCCTTTCTTAATGCAATTTGTGATAAAGGCCATAATGGAACTAAACCCACAAATGAACCGACACTAAAAAGTAGCTAAGCCATGGAAGCTGCGGACGTCATTCATGAATGTTCCTCAATTCAGGCCAACTCACAATGACTTTGACCTTTTTAGGCTCTGCAGACATTCCTTTGGGAGAAACAATGAACCTCAAGAAGGTAACTTGGTTGGACATGAAAAAGCACTTCTTAAGGTTCGCAAGCAACTTCTCTCCTAAGGACTTCACAAACTTGCCTTAAGTGATCAAGGTGTTGTTCCTTGGAAGCATTCTAAATAAGAACGTCGTCAAAGTACATGACTAGGAACTTGCCCATAGAAAGCCGCAACACTTGTGTCATTACCCTCTCATGAAAGTACTTGGGGCATTTGTTAACCCAAAGGGCATTATTAACTACTTTTTTTTTTTTTTTTTTGCTGAATACGTGATTAACTACTCATACAAACCATCCTATGTCTTAAAAATGGTCTTCCACTCATCTCTAGGGTGGATACGAATTTAATGATAGCCACTTTGATGAAGACATCAGGTCCAAGGAGGGTGGTACATGCCAAGTGTATTAGAGGTGGAAGAAGAACACTCAATTCTTATGGTTCGAGTAGGGTTCCTTCTTATTTAGAGTCATTTTTTTGGGCTTCTTTATATTTTGTGTTTGGAGATTTTTGAGAAAGTGAATGTTGGTGATTCATATATTTTAGATTATTAGATGTGTTTTTAGGGATTTTGCGTTTTTGTAATTAGGGGGGACTTTGGAAATAATTTTGGGAAAATGGTAATTCTCTTATTTTAATGTAATAAAGGGGCAAAATATTCAAAACATGATTTTAGACTATAACCTTAGGACATGTGGGCTATAAATTTAATCCCACATGCCTAAAATAAATCAATAAAAAAAGGTAGTCCCAGTGCACGAGGCTCCCGCCACTGCGGGGTCTGGGGAGGGTCAGATGTATGCAGCCTAAAACAAATCAATGAATGAGAAATTTTGAAAAATCGTCTTTGCTTCTTTTTGGTTCAGCTAGAGCTCAAAGAAACCCTAGAAAGGGGCTTGGGAACTCCCAAGTTAATGGTGGTGGTGGAGGCCAACCCCTTCCCTTTGGGTTAAAAGGAATCCCCTTTTCTCATCTCTTCTATATTTTTTAATTCTTCTCTATTTTTCATAATCTGGAAAAATTTTGAGCTTTGGTGTTTTGATCTACCAACTTCAAGGAGTAAAATTTTGGACCAATTCAAAATACTAGGAGTGTTCTATACTGCTAGGTGACACACCTAGAGGTGGAAGGCTTCAATTTTCTTCAAAACCCTAGGAGATCTTCAAGAGATTCCTAGGGTGGGGCGGCATTCACTGTTGCTGGACAGATCTGTGACTTCGTTGATTTGAGGCTGATTCTCATGGATTTTGAGGAGGTTTGTTGCTAGGATACACCAAGGGTTCAGCCATCATAAAAAGCAGGTGCCATTATAGTTCTCTTTAAAATCGCTAAGTGAGTAGTATTCTAGTGGATTTTGTTGGTATATGTTGTGGGCTGTGTGACTAATTTTCTGGGTATTTCAAGTACCTACAACCCCTATTTTGTGGGGGTAATTATTCCCTAATATAACCCTCTTTGATCCCTTACAAAACCCCATGATTTAATTTTTCAATTCTTATTAATTGATACACTTGAAATTTGTTGCGTACCACTTGTTTGATAAAATGTCTAAACCTTATGCTTGCTGGATTTTCTGTATACATAGTCCTAATTACCTTTCTAACTCTTTGGAAACACTCCATTAGATCTATAAAGTACCTTGGTTCAGCCCCACAACTTACTCATCACCCATTGACCATAATTTCACTATTTTGACTCTTTAATGAGTATGTTTTGACACCCATAATTTTTTGACAGCAAGCATACTTTTTATTTGTTCCCTAATTTAGTTGGCTATTTAAGCATATTCATTAGGTTTCAATTATGTCTTTTACTTTGTTTACACTAATCTTATATTGCATATATACTTTAATTGGAGAACTACCTAGTCTTGCTTGTTTTTGGTGCTAGTAGGAATCTTGATTATAGTGTTACATCATTCATATTATTTTATGTTTAATCTCCTATTGTACACAATCACTTACCTACATGCATGCTGCATCACACTTTTAAGATCTATTTTGGAAAAGATCATAGCACTT
This sequence comes from Platanus orientalis, assembly GCA_025762735.1. Lineage (NCBI taxonomy): Eukaryota > Viridiplantae > Streptophyta > Magnoliopsida > Proteales > Platanaceae > Platanus > Platanus orientalis. The sequence continues at coordinate 4,612 of JAOXJP010107588.1, read as the reverse complement.
GCCATCATATCCAACATATCATCAAGTCTTAGAATGGGGAACCGGTACTTGACTGTGATCTTATTAATGGCTTTGCTATCTACACATATTCTCTAGGAGCCATCTTTTTTCGGAGCGAGTAATGCATGCACAACACAAAGACTTAGACTTTCTCAAATAAACTCCATCGTGAGAAGTTCGTCAACTTGCTTATGTAATGTGGGAGGTTTGGTAGAATTGCTCTGGGGACAAGATCAATAGCATGTTGAATGTCTAGCATGGGAGGGAGACTTGTTTACCCACAACCTATTAGAATAGATTAGAAAGATAGAAGAAGAAGAAGAAAATAGAAGATAAAAGGGGAGGAAGAAGAATAAAAAGAAAGAGAAAAACGTAGAGAGTAGAATCACTTAGGGATTCTCTCCCATTCGAGTATTTATTCATTATTGGTAAAGTACAAGTACAAGAATACCCCCATATAGTATATTATACATAAAAACCCTTATACATCATCTACCAACACTCTCTCTCAAGCTGGGGGGTAGATAGTGAAGAGGCCCAGCTTGCAAAACAAAGAGTGGAACATAGGGCGGGTAACCCTTGGTAAACAAATCAGCAAGTTGGTCCTTTATCTTGATAAAATGAGTACAAATAAGACTAGCAAGAAGTTTCTCCTTGATGAAGTGGCGGTTAACTTCAATATGTTTGGTACGATCATGTTGAATTGGATTATGAACAATGCTAATAGCAGTCTTATTATCACAATAGAGACGCATATGTGAGGTAATAAGAAATCCAAGTTCATAAAAGAAAAGACGTAACCACAAAAGTTCACAGACACCATAAGCAATGGATCAGAATTCAACCTCAGCACTAGAACAAGATACAACAGCTTGGTTTTTACTTCTCCATGTAACAAGATTACCACCAACAAAAGTGCAATAACCAAAGGTAGATCTCTTATCAGTGATATAGCCAACCCAATTCGCATCAGTATAACCTTCAACACACAACCCAGATCGCATCGAGTACAGAAGACTAGTACCTGGGCTAGTCTTTAAGTATCTAAGAATACGATATATCGCATCAAGATGCACAGTGGTTAGGGCATGCATAAACTAGCTTACAACACTCTACCACATATGTAATGTCAGGTTTGGTAAGAGTAAGATAAATAAGACGTCCGACCAAACATTGGTACCATCCCGCATCAATCAGCTTTTCACCCAGATCAGCTATAAAACGATGATTTGGGTCTATCGGTGTGTCACTAGGCTTGCAAGCCACTATACAAGTTTCATTCAAAAGATCCAAAGTGTACTTCCACTGAGAAATAAAGAGACCGTGCCTAGATCTAGCCACCTCAATACCCAAAAAATATTTTAGTAAGCCCAAGTCTTTAATTTTAAATTCATGTGCTAACTGCAGTTTCAACTGAGAGATTTCCACATGATCATTGCTAGTGACAATAATGTCATCAACATAAATGATCAAGGCAGTAAGAAGGCCACCTCGACGCTTCTTAATAAATAAAGTGTGATTTGCTTGAGTTTGGGAATATCCAAACTGAAGAATTGCCAGGTGAAATCTCTCAAACCAAGCCCGGGGAAATTGCTTAAGACCATAAAGAGTTTTCTTCAACTTGCAAACTTTGCCTTTAGAGGAGGGAAAGAAACTAGGTGGTAACTTCATATAGACCTCTTTAACTAAGTCACCATGCAAGAAGGCATTTTTTTCATCGAATTGATGGAGAGGCCAACCGTGATTGGTAGCAACAGATAATAACACCTGAATAAAGTTCAGCTTGGTCACGGGTGCGAATGTCTCCCGGTAGTCAATGCCATAAGTTTAGGTGTAACCTTTAGCAACTAATGGAGCTTTATAACGAGTGACAGTTCCATCAGGTTTCAATTTGACAGTATACACTCATTTACAACCAACAGAAACTTTATTTCTAGGAAGGTCAGCAAGATCCCAAGTGCCATTCTTCTCAAAGGCAGCCATTTCCTCTTGCATAACGGCTTTCCACTATGGCTGAGACAAAGCATTTGCAACACTACGAGGAACAAAGACAGAGGACAACCCAATAATAAAACGACGGTACGAAGGGGATAAAGACTAGTAAGACACAAAGTTAGCCAAAGGGCATTGAACACAAGATCTGACTCCTTTTCTAATTGCAGTTAGGAGATCAGAATCATTCACAAGTGGAGGAGCAGAAAGTGAATTACCTGAAGCAAGAGAGGGATCAGGAAAAAAAATCATGGTGAGATGTAGGAGGATCCTCTAGAACTGTTACCCGTTTCTTTCTTGAGTATATCTGAAGTAACTTCTCCCCCTCGCCACCAGTACCTCAATCATACAAAAAAGAGGGGACAAGAATAGGAGAGGAAGAAGATTCCACAATGGAAGGCTGCTCATGAGTAGAAGACTGAGATGAAAAAAAGGGATGGTTTCATGAAATGTTACATCCATAGACACAAAACGTTGCCTAGTAGGAGGATGATAACATTTATAATTCTTCTGACTGGGAGCATAGCCCAAGAATATATATTTCAAAGCCTTTGGATCAAGTTTTGTTCTATGTGATTTATCAACATGTACATAACATATACAGCCAAAAACTTTGTGGGAATAAAAAACAAATGAGTTGGTGACAAAAGAACTTCAATAGGAGACTTAAACCCAAGAACCCTGGTAGGCATTCTATTAATAAGAAATACAGCAGTTTGAACCGCATCAGCCCAAAAAGCTTATGGTACATTCATTGTGAAGAGTGATGCCCATGAGACTTCAAGTAAGTGTGTTTTTTCTCTCTGCGATCTCATTTTACTCAGGAGTACCAGGACAAGTGGTTTGATGAATAATTCCCAACTGATCCAGAAATGAAGAAAAATGATGAGATACATATTCCCCGCCATTATCAGAGCAGAGAACTTTAATTTTCTTATTAAATTGAGTCTCAACCATTTTTTGAAATGAGACAAAGATGAGGAAAGTGTCACATTTATATTTCAATAAATAAACCCAAGTAATTCTAGAATAATCATCAATAAAAGTAATAAAATATCAAAATCCAAATAAGGAGATAGTAAGAGCAAGGCCCCACACATCAGAGTGAATAATATCTAAAGATGTTGCACTTTTATTCAAACTAACTGGATAAGTTCGACAATGTTTTGCAAACTCAGAAGGTGCACAATGAAAAGAAATACTAGTACTAGAAGATAACTGCAGAAATAATTTATGTAAAGTAAACAGAAAATGATGGCCCAAACGATTGTGCCATGGAGACAACTGTTGAGAAGAAATGTTGTTGTCCTTTATTGACGAAACTAGAAACTGTTATACTAGTAACGCCGAGTGTGAAGGAATATCCAGGATGTATAACCCATTGTCCTCATGCCCTTTACCAATCATCTTCGTTGAATCCAAGTCCTGGAAAACACAGTACGACAGAAAAATGTTATACTGCAATTTAAAGACCTTGTTAAATGACTAATTGACAACAAGTTCAAGGTAAAATTGGGAGCATGAAGCATATAGGACAAGAGTAAGGTCGGGGTGATAGGAATGCTACCCTTATCCGCAATGGAAGAATAAGAACCATTTGCAACACATACCTTATCCTTTCCAGAACAAATAGAATAAGATGAAAAAAAGGAAGATGTACCAATCATGTGATCAGATGCTCTTGAATCAATGATCCAAGATTAACCATGAGCAGACATACTAGCACTGAGCGCAGAGGCAGAGGTACCTAATTGAGCAAAGAAAGACTGAGGGGTCGAAGTGGATGTATCCAAGCTAAACAAAGCATTGTAGAGCCTCGATCTCATCACCGGGAAAAACTGTTGGTAATAGGATCGGAAGAAGTAGCTAGTGTAGTCTCTGACGGAGTAGATGTCACTGAATTGGCACTCGGCCTCCCACCACTAGAGAATCGAGGACCTCCAGACCCCCCAAAATATGAGCATCTTTGAGGGGGGCGACTTTGAAACTCCTAAGGATGATCGTGATAATCCCAATATGTGTCATTTGTAGTCTAGAGCAACCACAATGCTCACATTTGAGTTTATCTCTGTCATCTCCTGAAAAAACACCTCTACCACTACCTCCACAATTCCGGAAGCCTCCTCAGTCACCCCGCTGAGATGAAGTAATGAAGACTGATTTTTCTGTGGAAGGGTGATGGTAAAGGATTGAGCATAGCATGACGACGATCATCTTCCTCTTGAACATAAGAATATACTTCATTAAGTGGTGGGAGATGATCATTTCCAAGTATATGTATACGGTTGCTATTATATTCTAAATTCAGCCTAAGCAAAAAGTCAAAAACTCTGTTCTTCTCAACTTCTCTAGTATACTCAACCATATCTTCCTAGCATTTGGGACGAAAAGTCTTATAAAAATTTAATTTCTTGCCATAGACCTTTTAGTGTAGAATAATAGGAAGAAAGAGACTTGCCACCTTAGCGAAGTTGTGAGACTTTTTGGCACAGGTCATTCATCCTAGCTTTTTTGGAGTAGGTTTAAATCATAGAGTTCCAAATGTCTTTAGAGTTGGGTAAATACATAAATGTATTGGTGATTTTATGTTGCATGGAATGTAGTAGCCATGACATAACGA
>JAOXJP010107587.1:0-28184 GCA_025762735.1 Platanus orientalis | reverse complement strand
GGCTGAGGCTGTAGTAGATGACCAAACTAGAGGAGAGGTATCGGATGATGCTACTAAGGCGTCTGTACCTGAAACGCCTACTGATTCGACACTTCTTACCAGTTATTCCACACATGTTGCTGCATTTATATGGCAACATCAAGTAATATTATTACGGTTGAAAATTTATACTTATTAATAATATTCGACATATTTATAGTATTTATTTCAATTACAGGAGCGGCCATTACTAAAGTTGGTTAGCCATAGATTAAAGTTGGCTGAGTGGAAGTACCAGCAAGAATGCGTGGATAATAGTTTATGGAGGAGATACATTGAGTGGTCTGGACTATTTCCACTTGTTGATAGTACGTACCAGACTGTGAACCGTGTCATTATCACTACATTTGTGGAGCGATGGTACCCCGAGACGAACACGTTTCATATGCCGTTCGAGGAGATGACCATCACACTGGATGATGTCAGCACCCTACTTGCTATTCCTGTGATTAGGAGGACCGTCACCCACAACATACAAGATGATGATGATGAGAATGTTATGAATCTATTACGTCGTACACTTCGAATGACTGTGGCGGAGGCTCGCGATGAGCTGAGATTAGCCCGCAGTTCTGTGGTCAGGTTAGAGTGGCTACGGTCGAGATTTGAGGGGGTGACTGACCGTAGTGATCTGGAGGTAATCGGATGCTCTACCAGGGTATACTTGCTCTATATGCTCGGGTGCACCCTGTTTACTGATAAAACAGGGTCTCGGGTGCCAGTCGATTACCTCCACTACTTAGAGGATCTAAAGAGCATACATACTTATGCGTGGGGACACGCTGCGTTGGCATATTTATATCGACAGCTGGGGTTTGCTAGTAGGGTAGGTGTAAAGCAAATCGCTGGGTACCTTACATTGTTAGAGGGGTGGATCTATGAGCACTTTTCTAGCATTGCTCTGCTCCGAAACATTAGATGTCGGCCTCAGGACCCACGCATCCAGCATTTTAGGCCACGCAGGGAGACAGGTGGTATTACGGACAATGTGATGGCACTTCGGGAGACTATCGATGCATGGGGCTCCGATGACGTATGTGTTTATTTTTATATAGTATATGTCAATACTTTTTTATGTACTTGTCTTTCATTTGTCTGACGTATATTTTTTATGTTCTTGTATTGTATTTGTTTGACGTATATGTTAACTTGTGCAGGTTACATGGTTACCTTATGAAGATTGCAGGCAATATCGCCCATTGCCCAATATTGCATTCTACCATGGCATGCTTAAATGCCTTAAAATCGTGAAGCCCTATCATCCGATGCAGGTTCTGAGACAGTTTGGGTGACAACAGGTTATACCATCTACCCCATTGTCCTTAGAACATCGAGTATTGGGTTCATCTGCCACAACATACTGACCCAGTTACCATTTTTATGAGGAAGTATGGAGTGTATGACAGAACCATGTACTCTCAGCTGAGCATAGATCCCTGCCATCACGATTTCCCGACGATTATGCACCTGACTATATGGACTGGTATACACGCGTATCACATCGATACATGCAAAACCCAGATGTTAGATCAGTCGGAGCACCTCCTTTAGTGCAGATGAGCTCTGAGCAGTCATCATTGACGGTAGAGGAGGTAGATCATTTCAACATTCATATTTCTCTTTTTTTAGTTATTTTTTTCAGTGCAACTTATACTATATTTATCTGTGATTATTTCAACGTCTTGAGCGAGTCAGGTCTATTCTTAGACCAGTCATGGAGGGTCATAGTGGGATGATCCGACACACTACTATGATGGATGCTTTTAGACGAGCCTGGGATATCTTGACCTGTCATAGCCAGCCCGCGACGGCTTCGAAGACATACAGACGGAAGAGGCCGATTAGAGAGACCACAAAGACTAGTTTTTATCCTTTTGTTAGTTTGACAATTTGTATTTTGTACTTTAAAAGGGATGAGACCCCTCATACATTGTATTATTTTGTTTTGGTTTATATAATAGCCAGTTTTGTTTGTTGGCATCCCTTCTTTACTTGTTATTATGATTACATTTTTATACTTTAAAACCATGCACTAAAAGATGGGGTCATCTCTATTGATTAGATATAGAAGTTGTTAATACAAAATTGCACAATCAATACATTGTGTGAGTGTCATCGTCAGTCAAATCAACCATCTCCTGTGTCACTACATCATCACTAATAACACATCAGAATTCGTGAATTCTTGATTTGTACGAATGTAGTGTCCATCCCAACACATTATCGCTTCGGTATCTATGCTAAAGTGTCATGATGGGTGGGATAGGATGACTCGGCACAAGGAAGACCTGTACGCATAATAAACAATGAAGTTAAACACTATAAAAAATGATTAACTGTGATAACACCCAACACATTAACATTTACCTTTACAAAGTGGTTCTCGTTTACGAAGCCTATGGCAACTTCCTTCCGAGTAACAGCGGATAACGGGTCGGATCAGAGTGGCAGGAATGTTAGACACTTCTGCATACTCAAAAGACACTACAACATTGTAATAACTAGCTATTAGGTGGCTACATTCTGGGAAGGTCATCCAATACTCGTATGAGGGACCTTCCCTAAGGTACGTAATTGAATATCTTAACTTCTGCACAGCTTTAACCCCGTAAAAAATAGGCTCATAATAATGTCCATAACTGTTTAGTTCCTGTAATAAGTCTACTCAGACTTGCGCCCAACTATCCTCTCCCATGCTCAACAAGCTAGCAATTGCCCTGAACCCGCAATTTCCATCGGTTACTACATCTATAATATATTGAATAAATGGACGTATACTGGCTAGAAAGTGCATAATATAAGCATCATAGGACTGGCCTTGAACTGACGATGTACGAACGACCTGTGATAGAAAGGATAATGCATGATTAACAATGGCATGACAAATCATAAGAATTAATATGTAATATTTAATATATAAACTATTACATTTTCCTTCACTCTTCTCTGTCGGGTTGGTCTGATTGACTATAAAGGGTCTACATCCATTGGACCGGTGCCCGCCTGAGAGTAGTTATCCTATATTGATGGTACTCTCTCAAATGTGGAAGGCTTACATCGGGTAGATTTATCCATCTTCCCATGTGGCTTACCTTGTATTGTAGACTTCATCTCCGGTTCTTCTACGTGTGTACACTCTGGGTTTATTAACACCCTTAATTTCCTAAGCAACTAGGCCTTGCCTGACTGGCCAGCTTGTGCGTAGACCTATTTAAACAAATCCAATTCCTTACTAGGAATATCATCCTAACTTGCATTGTTTTAGTTCACCTTGGGAAGCATATCAAGCTTGTGCCAAAAAGGATGCACAGAATCAAGTGGGATTAGACACCTCTGCCTACTATGGTCAACAATTTCATGGGCACATGGTAGGCCGTGGGTGCGTCTCAACTGACACCAGCATGTAGAGGAGTCAATCCCAATAAAAGAAGCCTGTTTTATCTCATCACGTAGCTTCTCACGCGCAGTGATGGAGATGTTCCAATGAAGCTCTCTAAACTCGGACTGCCTGAAACTGTGTTGGATGACCATCTTTGATTTCTCGAATGATGCCTTGATTTCTGCATGCTGCAACAAGAGCATATTATGTACGTTCGACCAAGATGACTCAAAATTGACCTGACTAGATTCCAATTGCCTCTTCAACTTGGCATGGGCACTCTCAACCCTATAAACAATATAAAGAACAAATAGTTAAAGTAACAATCAATGAAGGACAATTGTAAGTGGAATAAAAAAACAAAAAATCAAAGACAAACTATACCTATTCATCGTTGTGGCCCCCAGATGCATAACTTGGTCTGTCCAAACTGTAACAAACCTATCCCTATAGGTATCTAGCCAACTACTTTTCACATAGCGAAGTGTGTCTGGATACCCACTAAACTACTTCTCTAATAGTACTATGTGGTTATAATAATCTTCTTCTGTTGGTGACACTACCACTAGATTTCAGTAGGTCATGAACAAATCCCACACCTCTTTTGTCGAAAACAACTTCTTACATTTTGTAAGTACATTTTTATTGATATGCCACCTACACAATAGATGTGTGGCAGTGGGAAACACTCTTGAGATAGCATTCATCAGGGCCAACTCTCTATCTGTCACAATGATGTTGGGCAAGGCACTATCATCCATAATACTGCGCAAGACATCTAAGGCCCAATTGAAGTTGTCATCCCTCTTATGTTGTAGATATACAAATGCCACGAAGAAGGTCATGTTAATAGATGTCAGCCCAATGATTTTCAGGAGAGGCATACGATATTTGTTCGTTTCATATGTGTAATCCATGAGCAACACATGTGGGAATACACGTAATAAATCAAAACTTGTTGGGTTTGCCCAAAATAAGTTGGTGATAACCTCACTATCCTCACTAGTACGGTGCCACTCGATGTACTGATGCTCAACCAACAATGCCAATAATTGTTGTATTTGGGATCTCCCATCATTTTCTTCTACCTTATATTTATGTTGTGCATTGTAAACTGTCTTCATTGTAGTTGTATTGAGGGGATTTCTTTGCTTATAGTGACCAAAATGTCTTTTTGTGGCATGATACTTTTGGACATGTCCTTTAATAATGAGTACACCTCTTCGGATAATCTACTAGCAAATGAGTGATTTTCTAGATGATTAACAACTGAGTGATTATGCACGTCACATACAACTTCCAACATTCAATCATCCTCGGTGGACAACTTCTTACCTTTCAAATGGAATGAACATTCACATTTTTTGGTACCTGCCTCCTAACCTCCGCATCCACACAGATGTTTTTAGATTTATTGTTTACTCTATATCATCCACTCCTTTCACATCTTAAAGTCAAACTTGTTTTTTTTTTTTTTTCTTCACAAAACCACATGAATCTGATTTCAAGATATTAATCACAAATCCATTCATCTTTCCAACATTTGTTATCCACTTAATCAAGGCCGCCCGACTTCTGAATATCTGTACAAGAAAGGGATAATACAACACTTAATTGATCGAATAATATTAGCCTATAAAACGGAGTGACTTTAAACGTGTATTATAGACTGATTTTTACCTGGTATGTGATAAACTCAAAAGTGTAATCAACAATAATTTCTTTTGAAGCTGGGCTACAATGAGTCAAAACATTGACCTACAATCATACAATTAATATTTAAAATATAATTAATAATATTAAAAAAATTCAAACTCTTTTTGAAATTTTTTTTTGACAAGGTTCGGAGACCACAGTCAAAACAGAGAGGGTCTATTCGGAAACAACAGATAGAACACCCCTTCTGTCTGTTATCTCATAACACCACCCGAAAGAAAAGATAAGAAAAAAAAATACCTAGTCTTCTTCTCACTTCCAATCACTTCTAAATACTCAAAGACTTAGATTTTTGCTTCTAATGCTAATAGCTTGCAAACAAAGAACGAAGAAAAGAGGAGAAAAACTGGGAGAAACATAAAGGAGTGTAGAAGAAGAAGGAATAAAAGAGGATGACAAAAGATGTTAAGGTTTTGGAGGGAACGATTGAGGTGTGTTTATAAATTTTATTTGTTTTTAATGTTAAAAAGAATATAAAGGTCTTTTTACGTTAGGGTATTTTGAAAAGAAAAAGAAAAAAGAGTTTTGAGGTAAGTTCGGAAAAACTTGAGCCGTAAATAGCAGTTTCCCTTAATGCCTTGCCAACCGTACTCCTTGGAATAACGAAGTATATTCGATGTCAACGAACACATTCGTAGACCTTACGGAGGAACCATTGATTTTGAGCCTGAAGATTCAGGTTCAATAACAGCAACTCCCAATCCCGTCTTTCCAAGTTTACGCGCTAACCAGAGTTCCAGGCCTCTGGCAGTTAATTGTGTCTTACCTCGCGCTAAAGCCTGGACAATCTCAGAACAAAAATGAAACTGCGAAGGCTCGTTTAAATTGATCTGCTCTCCATTCACCGCTCTCTCTCTCTCTCTCTCTCCGAAATTTATACTTTACGTTTGATTCCTTAAGATCTGTGTCTGATTCATCGCATTAGTTTTCCGGATCAAAGCTCTCCGTTCATTCTGTGACGAATTTAGGGTTTGAAATCGATTGAAGACGACGATGCTGACGAAGTTCGAGACGAAGAGTAATAGGGTCAAGGGCTTGAGTTTCCACAGCAAGAGGCCATGGATCTTGGCGAGCCTTCATAGTGGAGTGATCCAGCTATGGGATTACAGGGTGGGGACTCTCATCGACAAATTCGATGAGCACGACGGTCCCGTTCGCGGCGTCCATTTCCATTGCTCTCAGCCTCTCTTCGTTTCTGGAGGTTATTAACTCATCTGCTTCTCTGTTTTCAATCAATATGTTCGGTTTTAGAGTTGAATGTGCTTGAATTGTTATCTGTTAGTCAATGTGTCCCATTTGTTGATTTAAAATTCACGTGAATGCCGTTTTTGTAATTGGATTCGGATGCAAATTATGGATCGAGACAATGTGTTACCACTTTGTAATGATGATTTACATCTTATTCATAGGAGTTCACGGTAAATGCACCAATCATTTGTTATTATGAGCTTGATGACTGCTGAGGAGAGTTGGGTAAAATTGTCTGAACTGAACTGCAACAGGCCTTTGGGCACGAGCATATTGGTATATAAGATGTGTAGATCCATGGGGAAAACTAGTTTATGGAGTTCAATTTGAACTATTGAGAGAATAATTACCTTTTATCCCCAATCAGGTGTCTGTTTGCTGTGTCACACTGGACTTCTTGTTTATGTGATGTAGATGTGAATGACTGCAACATAATGTCTGCAATTCTTTCTGAGTCATCTTGAGATCTTTTTATTCATCAAGGTGCATATTGCATAACAAGAGTCTAGGTTCTTTCTTCCAGGTTTGAAAATGATGAAAGACCTCGATGCAGTTGCTGAAGCATGTAGGTGTGTCAATCTTTGGTATACACAGATATTGCCTTATAAATTCCTTTATTTAAAGAAGTGGGCACCATGTTTTCAAATGTGAAGGTATGGCATGACACGTTCCAATTGCCTAAAATGTGAGATGTAAGCCTCAAGGCTTGGATCGCAACCCTCACAAGTATCACTCTTTAATCAGTAAGTAAATAAAATAAAATGTATGTCATTGACAGAACTAAATAAAAAATTAGGATGAAAAGGAAATACATAGCAAAGATGAAAATAGTGTTATCTTTTAAGCATTAATATCTCGACAAGAACATTAATTTAGATGTATGAAGCTTATTCCCCCCCCCCTCTCCCCAAATGTCATAATGTAAGGCATCTGCATCATGTGCCCCACAATTGGGGTGTGAGCATTAAGCCTCAAGATATTCCTTCAACCCTTGGCTTGAGGTTAGTCATAAAAATTTAAGCTTAGTGGAGGAATGGAGCTGTTTGGATGAGGTTGATCTTTCACACAGTGGAAGGCTGCTGTGGAGGTGGCTCCCATTTGCAGTCTGTTAGGGCATCTGGTTGGAAAGGAACAGGCTTATTTTCGAAGACCTTCATTTGGTAGATAGTCTTCTCCCAGATAAGATTGTGCCTTTGCTTTGTAATTGGAGTTGGATTTCTCATTTATTTTCAGACCTACACTTTCATGATTTGGTGTTCAGCTGGGATTCCTTTGTATTTAGCTAGGGCTTCCCCGTTGGGGGGGGGGGGGAATGCATCTCTCTCTATTAGTCTCTTAATAAATTGTTTCCTTTTTCTATTAAAAAAAAGGATCTCAGCCACACACTGTTATGATATCAAGCCAGTTGCTCTTTTTTTTATTTTTAAATTGTGTTGGTAATCATTGTCCCCAATATTAAACATTATACCGATCAGTGGATAGACACCATCACAAACATTTCTATGGCCACAGATGCAGATGTGGTTAAGCATCTTTTTTTACGTAGCCCAGTCTAGGTAAAACAGTATTTCATTAAGTTAATAACATTAAACAAATGACTACCAAACCTTTTTTGTTATTGATACATGGCTACCAAACATGTCAACTTGCTTGACTTCTTCACCTTATATGAGTATTATCTGAAAACATAGCAAAAATATGTAATGTTTACCCAACAAATATCTCTCATTTATAAATTTTTAAATAATTTTTAAAAATTAAAATTTTACTTTTTTTTGTGAATAAAAATAAAAATATTAGTTACCAATTGTAGTGGAGCTGATACTTTTGCTCTAGAACAACAACAACAGCCTTATCCCAACCTTTGCTCTAGAGCAAACCAGAAAAAAATTAAATGAATTTGGAGTGAGTTTTAGCTTGGACAAAAGAGTTCCTGTTAGATGCATTGACATCTATAAAATTCTACTCATTTTTCCCCATTACTATTTGAAACATCTGTGACATTTTGACAAAATTAGCAAAGTATCGACAACATTTTTTATCTTTCTTATTCCCCTAGTGCTACATATTGTCACCCCTAAATTAAGGAATTTTGCTGAAATTTTTAACCATGATTTTGACTATGGGTTTGGGACATTTTTGAAATTTCTAGCAGAGATTTAGTTTTGATAGGAATTATATTACTTACAGTTCGAGCTTCCTTGAAAGTTAACTAAGTATGTCTATAAAAATGGGTGGGATATCTTTTATTTATTTATTTATTTTTGTTTTTATATTAATAAATTCAGTTTTAGTTTGCATTATAAAGTTCCCTTTATGTTTCTTCGTCGATATGGACGACTAGTAGTGTTTACTGGTGCTTAGAGTACCATGTTTTATCTTATCTTTTGGGAGTTCACTGGGCACGTCTTGCATTATCTTTTGTTTCTATCTCCAGTGATTTTCAAGTTTCTTTTGCAAGCTAGTTGTTGCCAGGAAAATCCAACAACTGTACTTTGATTTTTTGGGGTCTGACCTATACTGGATTATTTCTTGGGTCCATTAGTGATTGAGAGGAACTCAGCTGATATAATCTGTTCAGGCAAAAGGTGCAACAAAACTGCAGATATGGATTAGTATTTTGACATTCTCCAACTTGCATGACATTTTGATACACATAACATCTTTTTTGGAATGATAAATTGAGATTAAATCTTTAGAAAAGGAAAACAGGGGCTTTAGATTTTTGTGGCGTTCATGTTTGCTTTATGTAGGATTTTAGAGCAAGGTTCATAGTTTCAGTTTCAATCTAAGTTTCAGTCCCCTAGGATACAAAAACATATCAAGGTTTTGGTGGTTTTATATCAGAAACTATAGAAAAATCATAGAAGCTATGGCAACTTTAATAAAACATAGGAAACTTTGAATGAAACATAGAATAAACACTAATACACACGTATGATCATTACATATACAAATCACCATTTTTAATGATTGCTGGAAACTGATACCCTCATGACATATGATGTCATCTATGAACACTATGGGAACAATATGGAGACCATGGAAATTTTGGATGAAACTTCAAGAAATGTTAGAATAGGCATCATTACACACCTAGCAACCATTGCACACCAGTACACACTTAGGTATCAGTTGTTGGAAACCGATACCGTCGTGGCAGATGTTGTTGTGCATGTCTGGAACTCTAATGGTCAGAAATTGATAAAAATACTATATATAAAGCTACAAGTCCACAGAGCTAAGAAATGATTAAAAAAAAAAAGCCACAAATCTATAACACAACAATAATGTCATATAAATGTTAATTTAGGGTTAAGGTAGTATGCTAAAATTCAAATGATCATAATTTAGATATTAACCATTACATTGCTTTAAAAGTAAATCCAACTGAAACAAAACAAATTAACTTAACTGTCTGATGAAGTGGCTGGGAAACATCGCTGTTCATCAGTCATTTATAATCCATAGGTAGCCAACAAAGGGGTGAGGGGGAGCTACTATTATTGCTTCTCTCATCTTCTTCCCTCATAGTTTTTAGGCAAAAAATATTTTTTTATTATAAAAAATAAACATATTGTAAAACATGGGAGAAAACAGAGAAATATATGCTGTATGTTTCCTTATGTTCTGCCTTATTTACTATATTTTTTTTGCAAATTTTTTATATATTTTAAATATTGTTTATAATTAATTAAATAAATAATACTTTTATCCCAGAAAAATACTACAGTGCTGCATTATGTAGATTATGCATGTTTATTTGACATATCAAATAATCAAACCAAATTTGATTTTTTCGAATTTTGTTTTATTTTTACTGATTTTTTTTATCAGAATAAAAATTGAATCTATGAAAGTGTAGATTGGGCAGAAACATGCAGCATACAAAAAATCTAGGCCTAAAGGAGTTATGGTTTAGGACTTACCAAAGTTCTCCTAAACAAGTGGGATTTGGCAATCAATCCTTTGATCCGGGGCCAAATTGTAGTTTTTTATTCAAATTGACTCAAATGGAGTCGTTGAATTTGTACATAGTAGCAACCAATCAAGGTTTTTTTTTTAATGTTTTTTTAGAAGGGGTAGGCTTTCCTTCGGTGTCGATACGTATCGATACTAAAACCTATTGAAACTTTAAAAGTTGGCCTTTTACAGATAGAGCGAATTTTAAAATTATAGGCTGATTTCGTTTTGTCTGGGCTCGGTACTGATATGTTTAAGCCAAAGCGTACCAATATTTGATTCCATGTTCTAGAGGCATTGATGATGAGAGTGTTGGAGAGATAAACAGGAAATGCAGATATGTGACAACAGAACAAGATAAAGCAAGATGCAGGGTTTCGCATTTTAACCAGACCCCATTAATGCACTGTGATGCAGACATCATGACCGAGACGATGATTGGGCCATATTCACAACTATTTTATTTACTCTATTATTTTCTTTTATGTTATTGGTGTCTCTTGTAAGGGGGGGCACAAAATTTTGAGGGTATTTTAGTCCGTAGTAGTTATTTAAGGATGTTTTTACTATTTTTTTAGTTTGGGGTTATTTTGTTATAAAAGAATAAGGGAGGGAGTTAATTTTGAACTGGTTTCTATTTTGTAATCAACCTTAATCGTGGGACTCTCTATAAGAGCCCACGACCAAGGTTTTCGAGAGTATGCAATAAATTTTGAAAAAAAGTTCTCTCACATTTTTGGGGTTCGTGGCTGATTCTTCCTTGTTGTGCAAGTTGAAGACCTTTCAATACCCTAGAATTGATCTAGATTCCACCTAGTTTAATGCTAGTGGTGGAGGTCACTCTCTTCCCCTTGGATTAAAGGTCTTCTTCCCATTTATTCTTTTTCTTATTTTATCAATTTTATTAACGGTCTTGTTGCTGAAAGCTTGAAAGTGAGTAACGTGAAGGAGATTCAACAAGAGTTTTCCACTTTGGAGTTTCTGAGCAAAAAAACTATTTCCAGGGCTTCACAAGGCAGGGATAACCCATTCGAGACTTGCCTCTCATCTGAGTTTGCATATTTGAAGAAGTTCTATGCTGCTACATTTACTCCAGGTGTGATTACCGTGATCAGACTGATTTCGGGAGGTCACATATGAGCTTCTACCTATGAGGGATTACTTTGGTTTGATTTCTCTAGGTTCTTCTACATCCCAGGATGATCCGAAGGGAGGTCGAAGCAGGCCCAAAGCTTCAACCAAATTCAATCTTTGGCTATCAGAAGTCTACATGGGCGTGAAATAGGGTGCTGGAGAAATTTTCGAAGAATAAACACCAGCTTCATACCTCTTTGTTTTGGGCTGATCCAAATCATCTAGCAGCTTCTAAAGACTTGTACGATCCACCTCCTAGTAGCTAATAGAATTTTTTTTTTTTGAAATTTCAAAAATTTATAGCCGTTGGGCTATACCCAGGCATGGATAAATCCTCTCCAACTGTTCCTTCGAGAATCAACACCACAACCAGACTATTGGGCCTTAGCACATGAGGCTTCTCCTGGGTCTACCAGAACCTTAGGCGATCCAGCTAGTAGGTTCCACTTTCGAAAATAATAATAATAATAATAATAAAATTATTTTTTTTTTGGACTGGCAACAGTCACCGGGGAGAGAGAAAATTTTGAAAATTTGGGAAATCCCCAAATTTGATTTTCTGGGCTTGGACATTGATAACAAACATATCCAATATCTTCAAGGAGGCAATTGACACCTTTAGCATGTTGTGGCATATGGCCTGGACTTGAGATTTTTATTTCTTGACCCAAACTGACCTTCCTTAAATTATTGGTATTGATGTTAAATGCCAATGAATTCATCTTTAGATTTTTTAGACCATTCATGGAATTATTTGGCCAATTTATCTTATTTTTGGGCATAATTTAGACACTTTTTTTGTTAGACCTATACTAGTCTCATTACTAAATTTTTGAATCTTATTGATAGTCCAAGCATGTTAATTAGGTCTTTACTTGTTTATTAATTTTTGTAAGCCTTAATTCCTTTAGTGCATATTGAACCTAATTTAAAGAATTGTCTGAATTAGCATGTGAACTTGCGAGTAGGAATCTTGTTTATTTTTCTTTATTATTTTATCAGTTTCATTTCTATCTCCGAGTACACACCCACTAACCTACATGCATGCTGCATCACACTGACATTGCACATCATTCGTGTTGTCAAACAGTGCAGAATTTATGAACTGATTGTATCATCACAACTGTAATTGTTTCTCTAGTTTTCACTTAAGGCTTCAAATAACACACGCGTGCACACACACACAGAGAGTTTATCCAGACATTCTTGATGTTGCTACCCACTGATTGAAGATTCACTTGTTCTCACCTTAATATCACTACAGAATACAGTGCTTATGTTTGTAACATTTTTGTGCCAAAACGACTTGACTTGGTGCATGGATTTTTGGTGGCAGTAGCTACTTTTATTATAACATAGCTTTTACAGGTGATGACTACGCAATCAAAGTTTGGAATTATAAGATGCGTCGGTGTCTATTTACCCTTCTTGGACATCTTGATTACATCCGCACTGTCCAATTTCACAATGAGTATCCATGGATTGTTAGTGCCAGTGACGATCAAACCATCAGAATATGGAACTGGCAGTCACGCACTTGCGTTTCTGTCTTAACTGGACACAATCATTATGTCATGTGTGCTTCATTCCATCCTAAAGAAGACTTGGTTGTATCAGCTTCCTTGGATCAGACAATTCGTGTGTGGGATATAGGTGCCCTGAGAAAGAAGTCTGTCTCCCCAGCAGATGACATTTTGCGCCTGAGTGAACTGAACACAGATTTATTTGGAGGAGTAGATTCTGTTGTCAAGTATGTCTTGGAAGGTCATGATCGTGGAGTCAACTGGGCTGCATTTCACCCCAGCCTACCTCTCATTGTATCTGGAGCAGATGATCGTCAAATAAAACTGTGGAGAATGAATGGTAAATCTGAGATACATGTATTATTGCCTTAGTTTAGTTGCTTTCATTATTTATTATTCTTCCACAGGCAAGTAATCAGTAAACTGATAAATAAAGATAGCTAATTCCTTTTATTTTCAGATATGAAGGCCTGGGAAGTGGACACATTGCGAGGGCATACAAACAATGTGTCTTGCGTAATGTTCCATGCAAAACAGGACATTATTGTGTCAAACTCTGAGGACAAAAGTGTTCGTGTATGGGATGTCACAAAACGGACTGGAATCCAGACATTCCGCAGGGAACATGATCGGTTCTGGGTTCTTGCATCTCATCCAGAAATGAACCTTCTAGCAGCTGGTCATGATAATGGTATGATTGTCTTTAAGTTGGAGAGAGAACGACCTGCTTTTTCTGTGAATGGCGATTCATTATACTATGTCAGAGATCGTTTTCTATGCTTATACGAGTTCTCAACTCAAAAGGAGAGCCAAGTGATTCCAATACGACGACCTGGTTCCATCAGCTTGAATCAGGTTCCAAGGGCACTGTCTTATAGCCCTACAGAGAATGCTGTCTTGATCTGTTCAGATGCTGATGGTGGATCCTATGAACTTTATATTGTACCAAAAAACAGCATTGGCAGGGATGATTCTGTGCAAGAAGCAATGAGAGGCCTTGGAGATGCTGCTGCTTTTGTGGCTCGCAATCGATTTGCTGTGCTTGACAAGAGCAATAACAAAGTAACCATCAGGAACCTAAAAAATGAAATTGTGAAGACAAGCAGCCTTCCTGTGGCTGCTGATGCAATCTTTTATGCTGGGACGGGCAATCTGCTATGCAGGGCTGAAGATAGGGTGGTCATTTTTGACCTTCAGCAGAGAACTGTGCTTGGGGATCTTCATGCTCCCTTTATTAAATATGTTGTTTGGTCAAATGACACAGAATCTGTTGCTTTGCTTAGTAAACATGCTATAATTATAGCCACCAAGAAACTTATGCATCAATGTACCATTCATGAGACAATTCGTGTGAAGAGTGGCGCCTGGGATGATAATGGGGTTTTCATATATACAACCTTGAGCCACATCAAGTATTGCCTTCCAAATGGGGACAGTGGAATTATCAGGACTCTTGATGTTCCTTTGTACATCACAAAGGTTTCTCAGGATATTGTTTTTTGTTTGGACAGGAATGGAAAGAACCATCCCATAACAATTGATGCAACAGAGTATGTTTTCAAGCTTTCTCTAATTAAGAAAAAGTACGACCATGTTATGGGTATGATCAGGAGCTCACAGCTCTGTGGACAGGCCATGGTTGCCTATCTGCAACAGAAAGGGTTCCCAGGAGTTGCCCTGCATTTAGTCAAAGATGAAAGAACTCGATTCAACTTAGCACTTGAGAGTGGTAACATTCAGATCGCTGTTGCATCTGCAAAGGAGATAGATGAGAAAGATTATTGGTATAGATTAGGTGTTGAGGCCCTTCGACAAGGCAATGCTAGCATTGTAGAATATGCATACCAGAGGACAAAGAATTTTGAGAGACTATCCTTTCTTTATCTTATAACAGGTAATACAGAGAAGTTGTCCAAAATGCTGAGAATAGCTGAGATTAAGAATGATGTGATGGGCCAGTTTCACAATGCCCTGTATTTAGGTGACATTCATGAGCGAGTGAAAATTCTAGAGAATGCTGGACACTTGCCTCTTGCATATGTTACAGCTGCAGTTCATGGGCTCAAAGAAGTTTCTGTCAGGCTTGCCAGTGAATTGGGTGATAGTGTTCCATCTGTGCCTGAAGGAAAAGTTCCTTCTCTTCTAATTCCTCCTGCACCCATCCTATCCAGTGGGGATTGGCCCCTGTTGAGGGTCATGAGAGGCATCTTTGAAGGTGGCCTGGATAACATGGGCCAGGCAGGACATGAGGAAGAGGAAGAAGTTGATGATGCTGATTGGGTTGAGGATTTGGAAATCATTGATGTAGATGGCTTGCAGGAGGTAGTAATTGATAGTGATGAAATAAATGAAGGGAATGATGAGGAGGGAGGATGGGATCTTGAGGACCTGGAACTACCAAAAGAAGTTGATTCACCAAGCACTGCCATTAATGGTTGGGCGGCAGTATTTATAGCCCCAACTCCTGGCACACCTGTTAGCCAACTTTGGATTCAGAAGTCATCTCTAGCTGCTGAGCATGCAGCAGCTGGCAATTTTGATACTGCAATGTGCTTACTGAGCCGACAATTGGGTGTAAAGAACTTTTCTCCTTTGAAGCCCATGTTTATGGATTTATATGTGGGCAGTCACTCGTATATGCGAGCATTTGATTTGTTGCCAGTGATCCCATTGGCGGTTGAGAAAGGATGGAGCAATTCTACCAGCCCCAACACAAGGAACCCACCAGCCATTGTGTTTGGGCTTTCTCAGTTGGATGATAAACTAAAAACAGCTTACAGGGCCACCACAGAAGGGAAGTTTGTTGAGGCTCTACGGATTTTTCTCAATATCCTTCACACCATTCCACTAATTGTGGTTGAATCAAGGAGAGAAGTTGATGAAGTTAAGGAGTTGATCGTTATAGCAAAAGAGTATGTGCTAGGCTTAACGATGGAAGTGAAAAGAAAGGAAATTAAAGATGATGCGGTTCGTCAGCAGGAATTGGCAGCCTACTTTACCCACTGCAATCTTCAGACGATCCATCAGAGGCTTGCTCTGATGAGTGCCATGAGTATATGCTATAAGGCTGGGAACTTTATCACAGCAGCCAATTTTGCAAGGCGGTATTTGGAGACTAACCCTCCAAACGAAAATCTAGTGAGGAAGGCCAGACAAGTCCTTCAGGCTTGTGATAGACAAATGAAAGATGCAGCTGAGTTGAATTATGACTTTAGGAATCCCTTCGTGGTTTGTGGAGCAACATATGTGCCAATCTATCGTGGACAGAAAGATGTCCGTTGTCCATATTGTTCTTCACGATTTGTACCAGCAATTGAGGGACAGCTCTGTGCTGTTTGCGATCTTTGTGTAGTTGGAGCAGATGCATCTGGTCTGTTTTGTTCTCTTTCCCAGATGAGATGATTGAAATGATTCCTCAAAGTCTCATGGCTTTAGGGAAACAAATAAGAGGTCATCAAACACTGTAATACTGGCGTAATGTGCACCTGAGTTAGCCAAATTAGGACATTTCATAGTTTTTTTTTTTTACTCAAAACATTCAAGAGCTTATGTTGTTATTCCTATTCTATTCTTTTCCCCAGTTTAGTGGTATGTTGGTTATTTTGTTTCTTCAGCAAACTAGGATATATCAAAGTTCCAGTTTAGTTGGATTATTTTTCCTCTTGCCTTTTCTTTTTTCTTTCTTATGGTTTTCCTTTTTCTTTCTCTAATTATGAACTTAATTATTTTAAATTCTGTGGACAAGATGGTAGCCATGCTCATGTTGGCTAAAGACTGCCGCAGGAAGGGTTAAAGTGTCCTTATATTAATGCTATCATGTGTTTCAATTTTAGTAGATTTTCTAGATTGTTCGGTGTGGGGAGTTTTGTATTTTGATCGGTTACCGATACTTTTGATTCTTTATTTTGATGTTTGCCATTTCTGTTTTATCCAGACTGATAGTCAACTCCATTGAAACACCTGCTGGAGTTTCCCACTGAAATAAAGGTCATATTCTCTTTGGTGGTAACAGAACAGTTGGTCATTTATATTATCGATAACATGCAGTAACTGGGAAACTTTTTTTTTATTTGTGGGAAGGACCAAATTCTTTGAAAAGGATGTCAAGTTTGGTAATAAAAGGGGATCTTCTGTCTTTGCCCATATGAGATGACCCAAACCCCTTACGGATTTGGAAAAACCGAATTTTTTTTTTGTTGCCATCCTTTTTGTAATTAAACCTTGTTAATTTTTTTCCCTCTTCTTTGATGTATCATAAATTGATAACAAATATATGGCTCTTGGGTGTTCTGTGTTTTCTAGTTATACAACTGGTTCTCAGTGAAAGCACATTTTTCAATTTGTTTAAAACTGATGTAGAACAACTAGGCGACCCAGTGCACGAGGCTCCCGCTAACGTGGGGTCTGGAGAGGGCAAGTTGTAGCCTTACCCCCATTTCTGGAGAGGCTGTTTCTGTGACTTGAACCCGCGCCACTAGGGACGCTAACGGTAAGCCTTACCGTTGGGCCAAGCTACCCTTTCTCAATTATCCTACAACTATCAAATTCCATTTATTACCCTACCATCGCATCCAAACCATCCCAAAGACTCAAAAAACACAATTTGTTTGTATCCACTGGAAGTTGGAAGACCAAAAAGTTGACTTGGATAGACATTCGACTGATTAGGGAAAATATACTTTTCTCTAAAAAAAACTCATTTTTCACATTTCTCCGCACTCATATGTTGAATCAACTCATCGTTTCTTGTAGAATCTGCAACAATCTGGCTTGCACATAATCTGTGAAGACTCCAACAAAGATAATTTTACCAACTCATCTCCCAAAGAGGAATTAGGAGTTTCTTAGATCTCCCAATTGTTAGATGTGTGATAGTTTGTTGATATTGGATCACAAATCCGATTTGACCATTATGTCTAAAACGTTCGAAAAATATGAAAAATACAAATCGTTTGTGTTCATTGGAGGTTACAAGATGGAAAAGTGGTCCTGAACTGAATTCATAAAATTTCAAAGAATTATTGTATCATTAACCGACCCATTTAATCTCATTTACTACATCAGCTTCCCCTACATCATTAATCACAAACCATTTTCCTATTTACTACATCATCCATAAGAATCTCATCATCACTTATCTTACACTCTCTCTTCTCCCATGAATACCCATGCCATGTGGCACCGTTTCTCCTTCCTTCATTTGGAATCTTTTCATGCACTCTCTCTCTCTCTCTCTCTCTTCACCCTTCTCTCTTACACCACATCACCTCTTCTTCCCTCCCATTAATACTAATGCCTTGTGGCACCCTTGCTCCTCCCTTTATTAGGAATCTTCTCTTACACTCTCTCTTCCCTATTACTTCTCTTTTATACCACATCATCACCTCTCTTAAACCTTCTCTCCTACCACTTATGACCTTTCCACCTAGCATAAATCCTCACCCTTCATCACACCAACCCTTGCTTGTCATCTCCATTACAACCCTCCATTCCACATCCTCTTGATGATCAAATCGATTCCCCTTCTTCACATCATACTAATACCACTTGTCACACTTCCCATTGGTCAATATTGAGGAGAATGGATTCCACTATTCTCGTGCCACACAGCACCCATTTAAAACCCATAAACTAAACCAAATGAAACCCAAATCCACCCAAATTTGTCCCTAATGAAAGCACACCCCAAATTCAAACTGTATTTAACCCCCAACTAGTATAAACCTAACCCAAGCCTAGTCTAAACCAAACTAAACCTAATCAAACCAAGCCTAAATTAAACCTAAATTTAATCCAAACCCAACCCTAATTGAAATTCATAAAAAGTATATAAATAGGGCCTCCCCCAACATTTTAAGGTTTAAAGAGTGGGGATTTTGGATGAAGAAGCCTTGCTCGTATGCAACCTCAATTGTGGTTAGCTTTGGTTTGGTTCTTCCACTCCTTTCCTTCCTATGATGCCTGTAATGGCTTCCTTGAGAGATTCTGGTGGTTCAAATACACGCTCCTATTGTTAGATCCCTGTTGAGAGAACCACCACTAATTTTTTCCTCTTTTTAAGCCCTTCTTGTTGTGTTCAAGCTCCGGTGAGCTCCACACGAAACTCCAAAAATGACTACAACAAGTCGGTTATTCTTCTAGTTCACTTTCTTTCTCTATTTTGAATGCTATGTATGTGTTATAGGTTAGATTTTCATGCTTTTTCCCCTTTATTAAGAGCTTCCAAACACCTTTGAGGTGTGTTACTGCTCACTTTCCACTCTCATGACCTGTAGAGTCCATCTTGGAGTCCAAGCTGGTTAGAAACCAGACCCAACGGGTCTAACTTGTGTCTAAACACATGAATCTTTGAGCAAGAATTGGCGCCAAGGACCATAAACAGGTGTTACGCCCTC
This sequence comes from Platanus orientalis, assembly GCA_025762735.1. Lineage (NCBI taxonomy): Eukaryota > Viridiplantae > Streptophyta > Magnoliopsida > Proteales > Platanaceae > Platanus > Platanus orientalis. Next base: position 8,787 of record JAOXJP010107587.1, on the reverse strand, counting down.
ACGTCATGAAATAGGCATTTGGCCTATGATGACCTCATGTGAGGCCTAACTCCTCTCCATGTGTCATATGCCATATAACATATTATATTTCATGTTTATGCTCTCTCATGCTATCTCCATGTCCATACATGTCATATCATGCCTTGCCTTTATAGGAGATATGACATGTATATTTAACATGCCTAGACTACTTTCCATGCCATGACTTAGGTGTTTTCCACTTCTCTTATGATCATGTCTACTTTCCTAACATAGATTTATATGTTTTCTTGACATATGTTTATGTATAGATTACCTTACTTATGCATTTATCATTGCTTTATATACTACGCCATGTATGTGTATGTTGGCTCATGAGATAAGTTACTTTGTATCCATCACTGTGATTATTTTTTCTCTTTCTATATGCCTCCACATAGTTAGCTATCTACCCTTAAAAGAACTCATCATTAAGCATACTATGTGCAAAACGCCTGAATTGGCTAAGGCACAAAAAGGCTCTGGCATTTGGACAAATAGGTAGGAAATAGGCATTTAACCTTCTCCAACTCCTAGCCTTGGTCCTCAAGGAACAGACCTTTTCCCATGAACTTGACCCACCACCAATATGTCACTCTAGTTTCACCCACTCTTGACCTAAGGGCCCACTCATGTCAGAGCCTTTGACATGGTTATGGTTGGGTATTGGGAACCCAAGTTGCCTATTTTGGTGTTGGGCATACCTTAATTCCAACCTTGGGCCCTCAATGCCAAGCCAACTTTAAACATGTTTCCCTTAAAGACTATCTTGGTATGTCATAACTCAATCCATCTCTGGTTATTTATTTTACTTGTTTACGTAGTGTGGAGTACTATGTAAGTACGGCTAAAGGACTAAAATGAATTCACATTGTTCTACTTTCACAGTCAATCATACTTGACTATAGAAACTTGCATAACCACACAACCCCATGAGAACTACATATGGTTTGATGTCAACAAAATCATAAAGACCCAAAACACAAGATTAGGTATGAAACCAGCTATTGACTATGTCTTGAGTTCAGCTATGATAATCAAGCAACCCTAGGGTTCTATCTCTCTTAGAAGAGGGAGAAATCCCCATGTAGGACCTACTTTTGTGGTCACATAACAATCAAGACCCATTAGTGGGTCAAAGCACCTAAACTGGGAAATTACATGCTTAAACACCTGAATTGGCCATGCCTCAAATAGGCACCAACCTTGCATAAATAAGTGCCAAGTAGAGTACCAGTTGGAGCATTTATGCATGAAACTTACACATGTTTGTTACATGTTCTCACATCTCCAACAAAGCCCAACTATCAACCTTGACCTACTCTTGTGATGTAGAATTAACCCATATATACCATTATACCAAACCACCTTGACTGGGCCCACTTCATGCCCTAACATCTAAATTGGCTTGTCACAAATAGGTGTTAGCACCTGCCCAAATAGGCATCAGGCAGATTGATAGTTATGGTGTTTGAACATGAAATCCTCCCATGTCCATTTTATGAATAAACACCTCTAGAGATACCTAATGAACATCATGTTATAGCATACATGAATAAGAGAAATTTCCTTTAAAAGGTGGGTGTGTTGGGTTGCCAAACATCTTCCTTAACCACAACTCAATATCATTCTCAATCTCGACAAACCCAGACCAGTATAGGAATTAGACCAGTTCAGACCTTAAGGTCTGAACCGCCCTCCCCAAAAGAGGAGGCAACTTATATCCACTTCCATTAGTAAAATCTAACTTGGTGGTGACTCCACAATAACCCAAAATACCTTAACATATGTAATGCGGTGTAGGCTTATCCTAGAGGGGGGGGGGGGAAAAGGATTTTTATTGTTTACCCATTTTTCAATTAGTTAGGATTGTTTTTTTTTCAATTTTAACTTCGTTTGTATTAATGCAAGTGTGTGTGTTAAGAGTGTAGCTACCCAAGAATAATATCAAATAGATGCAGTGTAAGAGTAGATATGGCTTTGAAAGTAGAGAGATAAGCAACCATACAAATAGTCCACAACACAAGGTTTATAGTGGTTTGGCACAATGACCTATGTCCACTCTTCTAAAGCTCACTACTGAGTTTAGGTAATTTTCATTAAGATTGACTATAACAATCTAGGTCAAAACATAGTAAAAAACCTAACTACTTGCACTAAGCAAGCTAATCAATACACTCGGTGTCTTCAACGAGTGTAGTCATGCTTCTAGTGTCTTCAACGGAAATTAAACAATATGAAATGAAAGATGTATAAAAATGAGTGCAAAACAAAAGCAAAGCTTACCACTCAATGGTTGATGTTGCTATTCTTATCAAGTGGGAGTGGTCCTTGATGAATTGGTATATCTTAGTGTACCCATAATACTCCAAGCCTTGGCTCTTGAGCTTAGCCAAACAAGGGTTTACTCTTGGGACAACCCACAAGTGTCTCTCCTCTTAGGTTGTAAGCTTGGAAGAGTAGGAGAGTAAGTAAGAGAGTGATTTTAGTGAGGTAGTTGGCCTTGAAAGGTCAAAACAGTGAGGGATGAAGGTTTCTTGAGAGAGGTTCACTTTTAACAAAAATTCTAATACCTTCTAAAATGCTTAAAGTGTTTCCCTAGAGAGGAAAGTTTCTCTCTTATAGGGGTCATGGACCCCTTTCTAATGTCGGATTGGAATCTTTTAAAACAGGCAACAGATCTTAATCACAGATTAAAAAAACACAGTTATTTTTTCTTATTTGCACTATTGTAACTAATTACCATATCCGTAATTGATTACCGACATAACCGATTATGGATTTGGTAATTGGTTATACTATAAACGATTACACACATGAGTTGTGAATTCTAGAAATTTTGTACCTCTTGTTGTAATCGATTACAAATAAGGGGTGAAGTGCTCGGGAGTTAAGAGTTTGGTCCTAGTCACATTCATAATTGATTACTTTATTGGTAATTGATTAGGCCTGTAACCGATTACCATATTGGTAATTGATTACGCATATAACCAATTACCAATATGGTAATCGGTTAGGAAAGCAGAAACTGAACTTTGTTAAGGCCTTTTCTAGTCCCACTCTCTTGGCCATTGCCTTGGGACTTTGGGTGGCTCTCACATGCATGAACGGGTCTATTCTAAGGTCCACTCACACTCCAATTCTTGCATGATATGTGCATGATTATACCTTGATGACTCTAGAGGTCTTGAGACATTCTTCCTTCCTTGGGCTTCATGTCTTTGGTCCACTTTAACATCTTCACTTGTAGTCTTCTTTGAGATACGACTTGAACACTTACAAGACATTAGAACTTACATTGGAGTTTTGATCATGAGATTGACAAACATATTACATATGACTTAACAATCTCCCCCTTTGTCAATTCTATAGAAAAACCTCTAAACAAGATTCTACCATTACAAACACATATCCCACAACCCAATTACATGATTATAATTTATACTCAACAAAAATAAAATTGAACTTGAGATGCTCTTGAGTATCTTGATTTGCCTCGAACCTACATCAAACATTATACCTTCCTCATTATTTTGGGATCATCATAGATATAGAATAAATAGAATGGGCATAATATGATGACTTGAAGTGAGATGCAATTGGTTTTAAGTGTCTATGTGCTTTGAGGAATTCCAAGTGAGATTTTAGATTTGGTAAATTAAAATTAACTCCCCCTCAAATGTAGACACTCAAGCACTCAATCAACTCAACTCCCCCTAAATTACACTCCCCCTACGTGTGAGAATTTCTCCCCTTTTTTTTCCATGAATAAACAAAGATGTAATGGAAACGATCAGTTCATTGAAAATAGAGAAAATTACATCAAGAGTAAAAAGAACACTAAAGGCTCTTGAGTTCATAAAAAAATATAAACACCTAGCAAAAATACATAAATTGACTAAACAATTGGATGATATTCCCAATTTAATCTTCCTCGGTGTAGACATAATCACCGGCACTCCTACTGGTTGATGAACTGCCCTCATCCTCTTCTTCTTCATCCTTGCCCTCACCATCATTGCCTTCCTCTTCCTCATCCTCACCTAATCCATTTGGCTCGTCCCCATCACCGGCATCATTAGCACCCTAGTCAAATGCCTCACTAAGAGGTGCCTCCTCATCACTCTTTTAACTCTCACTTGCAAACACAAACATGAGAGGGTCATCTGAGGTGTCATGGGAGATGTAAGCAGCAATTTCCTTTTGATTTGTGGACAGGTGGCGCTAGTTCTTGATGATGCAAGAAACCTTGATCATTAAGCTGTTTAGTAGGTACATCATCATCCCGCGGACATTAGTGGAGAAAATCTAGCTGGATTGGGCTTGAAAGTGTAGTGGGTTGCTCTCTAGTCTTCATGATCAGATCCATCTTTGATAGAGAGCCTATAGTGATCGGAGGGTTGTGATGATGAACTACTCCTACCTTGAAAGGTACCTTCTCCTTCATCATGATTTTGGTGAGTAGAATAAGGAATGGCATGTTGCTCGTCACATGGTTGGTAGAGGCAGCCTTAATCATCGTGTGATAGTTAATTGTTGGGATATCAATGCTCTTGCTATTGAGAATGGAGTCAATTAGGTAGGCCATATGGATAGTCAGTTTGCTATGGTGAGTTGTAGGCAGCAGGTTGTAGGTGAAGACATAATGGACGAACTTCACCAGAGTCTTACATGGCTTCTGCTTCAAGTGGGTTCCCCAAGCCACGAGCTTCCAGCATAGGTGTATGATCATGTCCGCCTTCTCATCAGGAGTCATTTGTAGGGCGGAAAGGGCATGGGGTTATGCAACTCTCGTGGAAGGCCCAACACATTTCAGATGTAGTTTGGATTAATGTGGATGGGCACATGGTAGACTGAAGAGGTAAAGGAGAGCATGATGTAGTTCTCCTCAAAGATGTTGGAGTAGAAGATGCGCACGGCCTCATCTTGGATGGGACCTTTAATTTCAAAAAGAGGCGTCCAACCTCGGGCTGCAAGCCTTTCGCACAGGCGCACCGTGCGAAGAACCTTCGGCACTACACATCACTCCACCACAAATCTACGGGTGGAGAAGGTATCCTCATAGCGTGTCAAACTCTCTTGGTTGTGGAATGTTGATGTGGAACCATCCTTCCTTTTGAGCATTTGGGAGGACCCGCCATAATCAGACTCTTGCCATTGTCTCATGATCTCTTCAATCCTTAGCCCACACTCGATTTCAAAGTAGTTGTAGGCACATTCTTCTTAGATGAGCAAGAAGTTGTTTTCTTGAATTGGGTCATTGAAGATTTGGCAAGAAATTGAGAGAAAACACAAGGGAATTGAGAAAACCCTAGGAGAGGAAAGAAAGGAGTCGTACGAGCGTGAGGAACTGAACTGAGGTTGAAAAATCTTGTTCCCACCCCTCTATAACTTGACTCAAAACATTTCCCAAAACTACCCTCATAATCAATTACCAATCTGGTAATCGATTCCACACCTTGATTTTGCCCTTTAAAATCTTTCTGAGCATAGGTAATTTCTAACCCTTTTTTGCCTATATTTGGGTGATGTAAAGGGGACTTAATCACTACCTAAATATACTATAGATTCTCCATAACTCGCACATTACACTCTTAACAAGTGAGGTATTTAAGACTTTAACTTACCTCAAGAATGCCTTAGGCTTAGGTGTGTCAAACTAACCCCAAATGGAAATTAGCTAATGGTGCACAAACAAATGGCACTGGGAAGATATTCAAACCTCTTTGAGTCAAGAGGTTTGGTAAGAATATTAGCTAATTGATCTTTGGTCTTCACATAGTTTAGGGAGATCACCTTTTCTTCTACTAGTTGTCTAATGAAGTGGTGTCTTATGTTTATGTGTTTTGTCCTTGAGTATTGAACTGGATTCTTCAAGACGTCAATTGTACTCTTACTGTCAACAAATAGACTCATGATGTTTTGGCTCAACTCATAGTCCTTGAGTATTTTTTTCAGCCATAAGAGTTAAGTGCATACACTCCTAGTGTAATATACTCAATTTTGGTAGTTGACAATGAAATGAAGTTTTGTTTTTTGTTATGCCAAGAAATAAGATAGTTGCCTATATAGAAACAACCTTTACTCATGCCTTTGCGATCTTCGACATCGCCAGTTGTTGAAATACAAAATTCACGAATGGATAAATCCAACTCATTTTCCATGAATGAATAACTGCGAATGAAGCTCATAACAACCATTTTGTCCAAATAAATGGTTTCCGTGAATATGAACTATATCCCTATTTGCGACCATCGAAGCTCACAAATGTGTTGACCCCATACGCGCATCTCGAAACCAGAAATCCAAGTTCAACTATAACTTCATTAATTGTTATTGTTTTTCATGACCACGATGCCCATAGACTCCTTAAGCACCCAGGAGACTAAATGAGCTACAATCTCGCACAGACGAGGCACTACTCTATACAAGAAAGAGGGAAGATACACTCCCACATCAATAAGGATTCCAAGAGCAAGGAAGAGTTTGTCTTCAACATGGACTCTACTACAGCTCATTTTTACATCTACATATACCTTCAAAGATGACAAAATCACAACTCTTTAATTCTCTCATACTTTTATATTGCTTATAAGCCTGTTCTTTCCAAATTCAAGTAAGTTCTACATCTTCTCCATCCTCGTCAAGTTTTGCAAACCAAAAAGTTACTCTTTTTAAAAGAAGGCAGCAAGTTTTTAAACCTTTGCTTATCTCTTTCAAAGAAGACACTACAAGAGCTTGATGTTGAAGAAGGTTATGGCTAGGTAAGATTTAGGATTTACTTTGTATTTGAAGTAAAGTTTGTATTTTATATTCATATCAATAAAAAGCAAAGTGTTCATCTTCTTCCCCTTCTCTTATATTTAATGCAACTTTTATATTTTACAAGTTGAATAACTTGGGATAATCAAAGGTTTGTTGTGTTAAACAACAGTAATTAACAAATCCTTCACATGGGTTTATAGTATTAGTCTCTACAATAAAAATAATAAACCAGCCTCCAAAACGGCTGGGTAATTTGTGCACTTTGAATTTCAAGCATAATACAACATGAAATTTGGTGTTACAATTTTTTGGCATGCCCGGTGGGATTATACTTTCCTCTCGTTTCTCTATAAATTTCATTATACTAATGGGTGTCTTTTCTTTTTATAGGTATCCCACCAAAGTTACAATCGTGGAACCCTTTCTTGGCACCTTGCGAGGCCTTTTGGCTACATCATCATCAACATCCAAATCATAGGTTGAGGCTTTGGTTTTCCCATCACCCATTTGCATGGTTGAGGCTTTAATCTCCCAAACAACACCTAAGGTTGAGGCTATTGTCTCCCTAACGCCAGCAGGGGTTGAGGCTTTAGTCTCCCTCTAGGTGGCTGTGGTGATGCTAATAACCGTTAAGGGTAATGCTGTCATAGTCCCAAACAAAACTACTTTGATACCTACCAAACTAAGGGGTTATGTTGCCTAAACAGCCGCAAAAAAATTGAAGAAACAATGGATGGCTAAGTTTGGGCTATATTCCTGAGAAAAAGTCATTCCAAGTCAAGAAAATCACAAAATTGTGATTTGGACAAAGTAGGACTAAACTTGGCGAATGATGAGGTTTCTCTTAATTCATCAAACTCAACTTTCGCGAATGGAGGCAAAATCTCCCATGCATGAAAAAAGGCGCATTGGCACAAACAACCATATTCATAGGAAAAATCATTTGTGAATGGAATCCGAAATTTCCATTTGCTTGTTTCAACATTCGTGAGCCAAGGTCATTCGTGCATGTCAACATTCATGGACACTCCCACATTCGCAACCAAAAGTCATTCGTGAATGGGCATCCCCCCTATTCGCGTACTCCTCATTCGTCAGATGTGGACTAGAATTCAACCGTTGTGCATGTTACACTCACAGGGGTTCCTACAATGATGGGGAGTAGGACAAGCAGAAAAGACATAAAAGATAATAAACCTAGACCTAAAAAGAATCTATATAATAACAAGAAAAAACTTAAAACAAAACCTTCAATTATGGAAACTATATTTAAAAGAGGGCAAAAGATGAGCAATATCACCACCAAAACTCTTTGCACATGCCATAATCAGTGCCAAACTTAGGTTAGCGTAGAGTTAAGGAACTCAATGCTCTTACCTAGGTTTGAACCTTTTAGGGAGCTTGAGGATGACAAACCACATAAAACAAGGAGGATATTGTCCCCAAAATAAAAATAGAAGAGAAATATCACACAAAAATAGAGGGCTAAGGTCCATAAAATCCTTGCGATCAGCAAGAAGTTGACAACATATTAATCAATGCACTTTCACCATGGGCACACTTATGGGTCTCGATTTTCACACACGGGTGGACCTCTTAAAAAATGGGTTCACACATCATGGAACTAACCCATGATGATAAGGAGTCGCCACCAGCTCTTTTTAAGATGTGATTGGAAATCTATGTTTAGAAAATAAAATAATTTTATTATTAAATTCTTTTGAAATATCTGACTCCATTTTAAACTGGTCGATTCAGGGATTCTGGGTAAGTGATTCGATTATGGAGTGGGGAAGGTTTTAGGCACCTTGGACCATCCGTATATGCGGTTACTTACTTAGATCGGTTCAAACTTAGGGTCAGATTTCTCTATATGTTGTGTGCATGAGTGTGTTATATTTTAAAGAAATGTGTCATGTAAGTGCAAGTGCAAGTGTTTTACCCTAACTAACTAGTGCATGTGTGTAGAGTGTATATAAAAAGTAATTCTTTTATTTACCAAAC
>JAOXJP010107576.1:0-14205 GCA_025762735.1 Platanus orientalis | reverse complement strand
GACTCTTAAAACATAAAATAAACTTAAATGATGAAATGTTAACTCAAATTACACCTCATTTAAATCTAAAACTGAAAAAAAAAGAAAGAAGAAATGACAGAAAAAGAGAAAATTTAAGGAAAACTAGAGAGATGAACTCCCAATTTGGTAAGTTCTTCCTTAACCATGATAGATTAAGCTAGGATTTGTATAATTCAATGGAAATACATGATTCTCATGTTGAATGCTCTCACATATTGCAGAGACTTAAAATTTAGAAAACTTTTAAAGGAGAAATCTAGAGAGAGAAAGTAGATCTGGAAGAAGGAAGCTTGTGTAAGTGTACATGTTAACTATGCAACTTTTCCCTTCTAATTTTCTTTTTAGATTTGATTTATCTACCATATTTCATGGATATTTTATTGTTAAAATCCTCATCTATTTAAATTTATGTAATATTTTGAACTCATCTTCCCTTCTATAGATAGATCCATGAATGTTCCTTTGAATCCTCATGTTTGAAGATGAAATTGACATAGATCTACATTTAAATTAATATGAGACTCTATGAATCACCTATTATAAACTAAATTATGAATGATTTATGTGAATTTCATTGGGATCCTATGAAAATATGTGAAATTTATTGATTTATAATGAAATTGAATGTAAAGAATGATTATCAATGAATTTACATATGGATTGACCTTCGATTTTTCATATGAACTATGATAAATGACTTATTAAATGAATATCTCGATTTCTTTGAAATCATTAAAGATCCCATGTGTTAAAAAATCAATTGAACTATAAAAAATCTGAATTCCTACTAATTGATTTAAAGATTATGATTGAACTGTGCGAATATTGAATCATAGGTTAGAAATTAAGATCGAATTGATGATAAGAACACATGGAATCATCTCATAAATTGAGATTTATGATTATTGATTAATTTATAACCAAAATTAAGATAGAATGATCAAAATATTGAAACTAAGATGAATACCATATTTTAGGTGAAATTGAATATGATTAACAAGAAGAATTACAATTATTGATTGAACTCACATTGAATTGATTGAATGGTGATAGATCCTACTCCGTGTATTGAAAAGTATTGAATTACTATTGAACCTTGGCCACTTTTTATCATTTATGAGAGTTTCTTTATTAACCTGTTAATCTATTTCATGGAATATTGTATTAAATCCTTTGAAACTTATTGAACCTTTGATAAAATTCTATATTGATGACTTAACCTTGGGTATAAACAAGTAAGAGACTTAACCTTGGGTCTAAACAAGGAAGTGACCTAACCTTGGGTCTAAACAAGGTAGAATTCTATTTTTGATGATTAACTTTGGGTCTAAACAAGGAAGGGACTTAACATTGGGTCTAAACAAGGGAATTTAACCTTGGGTTTAAACAAGGAAGAAACCTAACCCTGAGTCAAAACAGGACAACACTTTATTAAATTTTGAATCATTGAACCTTTGAACATCATTTTGGGACCTCCCATTAAGTCTAAACAATGAAGATTGAACCATTTATGGTATTGAACTGTTAAAACCTCTTTGAATATTGTTTTGACCATATTATTGAACCCCTTTGAACATCGTTATGGGATCTACCATTGGGTCATAACAATAATTAAATTTTTATCTCATTGACTAATTGAATTATTAAAATGTTGAATCATAGAACTAGATCTATGAAAACATCAAATCATTGAACTATTAAATATTAAACTCATTGACAAGTAAATAAAGATATGAATCAAGTGAAGGACAAGTGATATGAATCTATCAAAATATCAAACTAGTTATTAAGTTATTGAATTATGAAAATAACAAGGAGTTGTGATAATGTTATCTTTATTGAACTAAACCTTTATTATTCATGATTTATGGCTTTGCTTTTTATTTATGATCATCCATGGATCAATATGTTATTGTTAGCATTTATTAACTCCTTTTTAGAATATTGAATTGTTCACATGCAATCTATACTTTATGCTTCAGATTGCTATTGATATGGTTTGTCTATATGCCTATTGAGCTATCAAACTCACCAAAAATCTGATAACTCCCACAGGTGAAGAATCTTGATCAAAGAGAGGGAAAGTACAAGTGAAGAAACCTGATATACTTATTTGTTATTTTGAAGAAACATTGTAATAAATATGTAATTGAACTAGTGGTGTATCCTAGTTTGTAGACACCTTTATTTCATGGTATAGTTAAGAATGCAAGTGTTGGCATGCGAAAAATGGTAAAATTACAAAATTTGCAAAGGTGAACAATGCTTCATGAAACAAGGCATGAAATGACCATTGTAATGACATATAATTCGTGAAGGATGAAGTTGCATGAAGGAAACGTGGTTTACAATGAATGGTCACAGATACACATAAAATCATAGCTTCACGAAGGACACATGGCTCGCAAAGGAAGATCAATAAGCTTTACTAAAAATAATAGTACTATAAATAGCTCTCTTCGCGATGGATGAATAGCATTTCGCGAAGGCATGTGCATCGCGATGAACAATCCCAAAATTACAAAATTGCTATTCTAAGTGACATAAATCCCAATGAATCACAAAGGCAATGGTTTTATACTTTAAAAATACCCAAAAAATGAATGGAAAGAGTCCCACATACACAAGACTTCCCTGTCTCGAAAAGTGCACAAGTTGCATTATAAATAGGAAACTTACTTCAAATACAACTTTATTATATCTGCAAAATCCCACATATCAATGGATGAGATAAAGATAAAGTTGGAGAGTAGAAAAATAATATAAAAATCTTATGGAACTTCAAACACTAGGGTTTATATAGATATTCATAGTTGATTTCCTTCTAGGGCTTTGCTGCATGTTTGGTGCCTTGTTCTTAGATTACACTTAATGATGTGACAATGCTTGATTGGTTGTTAAAGAGACTTGCATGTTGTACAATCCTTATGGAAGTGAGAACCCTAGTGTTTCCCTAAATTCGGTTCACTACTAGGTTGGTTTTCATTGGCTCGGGTTTAGGGTGTGATCATGTATGGTATTAGAGCAGTCAGGACTTAAATTCTGTAGACTAAGGGAGGATGAGGATCAATGAATAAGTAAATAGATATTTAAAAAATATATTGATTGTAGGCATTATGGAAAGACCTGGGGGTCTTCATACCCACTTCCATAGGATGCGAAGCCCGACACGGTGAATACCGTTGGCCTCGCTTTTTTAGGAGTTTCCACCAACTTTGAATTTTACAGATGGAGTTGAGCACCTACCTAAGGGGAAAGGAGGGGTTTGGGCCTTGCAGCTCGGGTTAGGCCCGTAGGCTAAGATGACTATTGGACTGGTATAGGTCTTTTTAGGGATTCGGGGTAAGGTGTTTGGTGGTAATTGGGGAAGGTGTTAGGCACTTAATTACCCACCTTTTTAGGGTGGCTCCTTTGACCTAACAATAATTTAATGGTATTAAACACAAATTTTTATTTTTAAAATTCGATTTAGTCATTTTCTGTCAGTAAGACTGAACTTGTACTCCGTATGCCTGATCTTTTGGAACTCTTGAACTTTCACAAAAACATACTGGTCCAGATTGACCCCACTCTGTTATTCCAGTAAACATTGTGTTTTGGATTTATTTCCTGAGTTACTTGAGAGGTTCTACAAGTCTTTTATAAACTTCTTGAAATCTAGGAGAAGAAGGGTAGAAATGTCCAGGAGGATATGCCTAATCTTGGGCTGTATGCCTGAACTTCTGGTATACCTGATCTTTCACAGTAGTGAAAGTTCAGGCATACTGTCCCTAATAGACCCTTTTCTACCTTTTTAGTAAGTTTGGGGACTTGATGTTCTTTTTAGGGTCTTTTTAAGGGTGCACCCATCCTTGCCAGTGGCTGGGCATAGAGGAATATTAGAATAGCCTCTTTAGGTCAGTATTCCTAATCTCAGGCTGTACGCCTGAACTTCTAGTATGCTTGATCTTTCACAGTAATGAAAGTTCAGGCGTAATGGTTCTGAGTCAGAAACTAACAACTTGTTTTCTTTGTTTTTGAGCCACTAAATGGGGTCCCCTGGGCTTGGAATTTTTTAGGGGGATAGGGAGCTATCCCAGAGAGTCCCCTAAGAAATCCCAACCCCTTTGAACAAAATAAAGTATTGTTTTAATTTTTTAAAAGGGAATGGTTAAGTGAAAAACAACACTGTACCCAAAAAAGTCAATGGGTTGTGGGACCCATTCTAGGGGCTACACCCATGGGGATGAGCCTAAATTTGATAGAGGGTATATAGAACATGTCATGAATCTACTATAAAAAATGTAGAGGAAAAAACAAAGTCCATAAAAATTTATTGAATAAAGAAGCATGATAAAAAGAGAAATGCAACATAAAAACAACAAAAAAATTAATTCAAACAAAATTGTAGTAAAATTATGAAACTATAAAGAAGTGAATTAAAAAAATTAATTTAGATGTATAAATTAGTTAGCTAATGAATAAAGAAGAAATTTTGAGACGATCATAAATAAATTAAGAGAAAAAATTCGAGCATCACACACTGCTTAATTTGTACTGTGTAAAACACACTTGCACAATAGTAAGTGGGGTATAGGCCAAATGGCCTTCTCTTGTGCTCAAATTTGGTGGACATGTGGTTCACTATGATAGTGACTCATAGTCAAAATCCCAGCACTTAACTCCTCTAATTGGAGAAGTTATGGCTTTCACACCAAGAATAGTCTAAAAAAAAGGTAAATGAGGGGATTTTGATAGGTCCTAGTAAGGGGTCACTTGAGTGAGTTCATTGATAGGTCCCTTATTGCGTGGGGAAGCCTAAGAATAAATGAAAAATATTGGGGGGGAGGACCAACCTGGCCGTGTGGCTTTTCTTCCCTTCCTTTCTTTTTCTCTTCTTTCTCTTTCTTTCTCTTTCTTTCTTTGGGTTCTTTTTTACTCAGAGTTTTCTCCTCTCTTTTGGACAAATTAGGGGAGGGGGGTTATAGGTGGGGACCAAGGGATGGGGGACCATGTGGTAGATGTCATGGTTGACATGGAAAGTGGGTCCTATCACCACATGTGGTGGTGAAGGGGGCAATGTGGAGTGGTCTTAGCCACATGTTTAGGGACATGTGGCTATGAGATTGTGTGGCTGAAGTGAGGAGGTGGAGGGAATGGGTGGTGTAGGGAGAGGGTGAGGATTGAGTGGTGGAAAGGGGGTGTGGGAAATGAGTGGTGGAGAGGAGGTGAGAGAATGAGTGGTGTAGGTGAGTAGGTGGGCATGGGTGTATAGGCTAGGGCTGTAGGACTTGAGATCCTAGCCCTTGATTTGGAATATTCCAAATGGGGGACTTAGATCTCAAGTACTTTAAGGGTATTTTAGGAAAAAAGGTATTTACTTGAAAAGTAATGATTACTTTTCCTCGAAAATATCAACAAGTTTCTGGGTTTTGCTCATTTACTATCTGGGTGTGCTTTCTGGGCTCTATAGCTCTAAATGTTTCAAGATTTATGAGTTTTCTACATCTCCCAAATGTTTTGGTCACAATGCAACTATCGGAATTGGATTCTGGTAGGGGTAGGTAGGTCAAAACTGACTCCAAACGGCCCTAAAATGACTCATACCTGTGTCGAAGGGGTAAAATGATAAAATCAACTTTTGAAATCTTGATATGAAAGATGCCTTCAAAATTTGTAAGACACGGGCTTTGACTATTCATAAAACTGATACTTGAGTCAGAATCTACGTCCAAAACCTTGATCTATCTCTGACCAAACTTCCCATGGAATTGAGATGGGTTTTTCCTGGGTCTTAGATGGAAACATAGGGCATCATGACTTTTTTAGGTCTCAAAACTATGACTTCACAGGACCTGACAGGCTAACAATTTGATTCTTGGTGAATTTTCAGGAGGCTCTCAAAGGAAGGTCACTTGGCCAAAAAATGCATCCTAAATTTGTGAAGAACTGGGAAATTGGGTTATGCTTAGTTTATGGATGGACTTGTATATCAGGGTGTTTATTAAAGATCTCACAAATATGAGAAAATGGGCCTGACCTTGAGGGATTTGGATTCCCGAAGAGTTCTCAGAGGTTCACCGAGTGTCAAATGCTGGTGAAAGTGGTTGTGCTGTGATTTGAGAGAGCATAGGGTGATTAGGGCATATTAAGTTCCTTGGATTTCCTGATGTGGGTTTTATTAGGAGACCTTGGGCTTTCCAATAATGGGCCACTGATTAGATGACTTTCTAATCTGTGATGAACTTTCAAAGGTTTACCGAATGTCTATCACTTGCTTCAAAATGATTGGGCTTGTTTTGGGAAGACGAGGGAATTGATGTACAATGGCCCTAGAAATACTTGAGTTTAATGGATAGCCTTGAAGTCTCAAAAAAATGAGAACTAGCCTCTGATTGATATGAATTTAGTTGTCAGGAGGCCTTTCGGGGACTTGTAGTAGGTTAAATCTGGCTAAAATTATCTTTTAAGGGAAATATTGAGACTTTAAGGTTGTTTTGGGTCCTTGGATATCTTGGTTCTTGAGGTATCTTTGAAGATAATTAGGATGGGAGGGTATAAGACTTGAGTTGGAGCTATTTGGATGATGAGGGTAATGTTTAGGGTTTTTCGAGGGTCTAATTTTGAGAAAAATGATGAATTTTGGAGATACAGGAGTAAAATGATAATTTCCCCAGCCTTTTGTGCTTCATTGTGGGAAGGCTTATGTAGGTTGGGAGCCTTGGAGAAAATGGGTCCAATAGCCTGACGTTGAGATTTTTAAAGGTGTAGGGGTAAAATGATAATTTGCTAGCCTTTTGATGCTTCAATGTGGGAAGGCATATAAAGGTTAGCAAATTCAAGATGAAATGAAGCTGATAGATCAAAACTTGGACCCTCAGAGTCCTAGGGTGCTCTTTTGGGGAAATTAGGGTTTAACCAGGTTGATCCTTAGATAGAATTTGGACGTCATTATTGTGTTTGCGACTAGAGTATCCATTAAGAATGCTTGACTATCTAAAGTTCAGGGGTGTCTAGACCTTGGCACTATCCCATGCTGTAATGAACCCATTTGATTCCATTAATTGACCTGAGTCAAAATTTGCATGCCGACAGATGCCCCCCTGTGGTACATGTGGCAAAGTCATATGTAGCGAAGGAAAGAAGCTCCTAAATTTTGGCTTGGCTGAGGTAGTACTTTCACTTTTGTTTAAGTCATGGATATTAGGTTGGTTGTTTTGCAAACTTAAAACTGTTTTGGTTGGTAAAACCGAATGGCTAAAATTGGTTTCAACTTTCTAGGTTGAGGGTTTTTGTAAACATTTTATCTTTTGAAATGCCTTCTTGGATAGAGAGTTCATTCAATTAGCTTTTTGCATGTTGTTTGAAATGAATCCTATTTTTGTCAGATTTTGAAATTGAGCCTTGGCTGATCGAATAATTATCTATATTTTTGAGAGATAAGGTCTATCCATGAGTTACACTTAAGCTACCAATTCTTCCTCTACCCCTAGTGGTGTTATTATTAGCATATGCACTGTGTCGAGAGACATATAAGTCATCGACATAGGGTGCAACTGCTTAAAAACCTTGTGGAAAACATCGCAGAAATCTAACCATACTAAAGCTGTAAATTCATGCAAACCAATATGATGATCTTAACATTTGTCTTCATTTTTGGCTTTGTTATTTTTTGTATGTTGGTTTCTTGATCATTAACAAAAATTTTCTTTTCTTAGTGACTTTTTCCAATGATTATTTGTATGAAATGTGTGTGAAGGATTTGCTAGATTTTTTTGCTAATAGTCACAATTTTTTTTGTTTATGTATCAATTGTGATACATAATCTTATGAGACAATTGCATTGTTTGCCCTTATCTTGGACAAAATATTTTTCATGGAATTCTCATAAGTTTTGGTGTAGATTATAACTTTTGTCCCTGATTTGGACAATAGTTTCAATGAACAAAATTCTCATAGTTTATGGAGTTGATTGTATCATTTGTCCTTGTTGTGGACAAAGGTTACAAGCACCATATCTCACATAAAATATGGAATGGACTGTATCTTTTACCCCAATTCTGGACAAAAGTTACCAATGAAGAAACTCACAGAGAGATTTTTGGAAGCTCTCTCTACAAAAGCTATGGGACCTTTGTGGGTCATTGCT
The DNA here is from genome assembly GCA_025762735.1 of Platanus orientalis. NCBI lineage: Eukaryota > Viridiplantae > Streptophyta > Magnoliopsida > Proteales > Platanaceae > Platanus > Platanus orientalis. The sequence goes on along the minus strand of JAOXJP010107576.1, from coordinate 6,056 downwards.
ATATACCATTTATTAATTCCTCTGAGGGTTTACATCATAAATTGATGGGGTATGTAGGCTATGGATTGATCTGTAATGTTGTCATCGTCTAAAGCGAGCAACATCACAGCTTTGTATTCTTTGCCCTTGTTCTGGACAAAGTTTACAAGCTCCTCCACTCAAGGAGAGATCTTAGGTAACTTTCTCCATAAAGCCATGGGACCTTTGAGGGTTAATGCTATACGTTATTTACAAATACCTCTAAGGTTTTACATCATAAATTAATGGAGTATATAGACTATGGATTGAATTTGTAATGGTGTCCTTGTTCGTGAACCACACTAAAGTTTTTGAGACAAACAAAAGAAATTTTATGATGACTCTTTCCTCAAAGCCAGGGTGGGATCCCGTATGATTGGTTGTTGTGCTTGCATAGGTAATGATATCCCAGTCATTATCACAGTAGGCATATCACACAATTTTTGGAAGGAATGCGACGGGCTTTCATGTCTCAATATAAGCCAGGCCATGGGGTGGCCTATGATGAATAGGTTGGGTTGTTAGAGCGGTGGCGGTTGATTGGCAACACAATCGAAAGATGTTGTCATGCTCTCTTCGAGAAGCTGTGAGGGTCAAAGTTGACCATTTTAGACAATATTTGTTTGGACCTTTTATGATGATAAAAGTATAGTTCAAAGTATTGCTAGTCTTAGGGATTGAATTTATAGAACCACATGTGCTGTGTCAAGCGGTACTACGGGGTGACCTTAGCGAGTCATTGTGCAAATTCTTGGCTAAATAGAGTGGTCATCAATTGGTTCAACCTACAACAGGATAAAATGGAATGCCCCCTATTGCATCAATGTGGCCTTAGATGGGACTCTGCAGGAGATGTTGTTATGCTCTCTCCGAAAAGCTGTGGATGGTTTGGATCGACTGGGTGCTGTGAGGGTGATTTTCTATTCTTAGGTGAACACAAGAGCTTGCGCTACGGACTTGAAAATTACATAGACCTAGGAAATGGATTGCGTTACTTGTCCGATTGGCAAGTATCATAGATTTTACCATTCCTTGCAATGATGTGACATGCTGTAAGTAGAGGGCCGAACAAGGTTTAGACATGAGTTTTTAAGGGATTTTCTGAAAGCCATGGAGATTTTGAAAAATTAGTGATATGTATTTCTCGCATTAATTCCTCTTAAGGGATTACATCATGCGAGAAATAAATAGGTTATGGGATGAATGACATTGCTCACACCTGAAGAGTAGATGGCAACTTGCCTTCTTGTAAGATCACAACCGATGTGAAGTTATCGAACCTAATTGGCATGATCAAGACTTGTGTGGAGAAATTTTTAAGCTTGCTCCGAAAGCTGTGGAGATCCCAAAGATAGGTGCTAAATATTGTGTCATGAATACCTCTGAGGGATTATATCATGGATAATAAATAGGTTATGATATGATGTTCTAACACCTGATTACACCCAAGCAACTAGAATGTTTGAAAGATTGCCTTTCTTGTAACATCATCACAGACATGATGTTAGTGAACCTGAACGGTGAGACAGGGCTTTAATTGAGAGAAAAGTTTTTTTAAGCTTGCTCTAAAATCTATGGTGATCCCGAAAGCTTGGTGCTAAATATTATGTCATGAATACCTCTGAGGGATTATATCATGGATAATAGTTAGACTATGGTTTAATGCAATATTGCTCACACCCGAAGATTAATATCAATTTGCCTTTCTGTAACATCACCTTGATGTAAAGTTACTGAACCTGAGCGGCTGACAGGGCTTCAATTGTGAGAAAAGTTTTTAAGCTTGCTCCAAAAGCTATGGTAATTTTAAAAGATCGGTGCTAAATATTATATCATAAATACCTCTAAGGGATTACATCATGAATAATAGATAGACTATGGGTTGATGTGATATTGCTCATGCCCGAAGAGCAACATCATGAAGTTCTAATTAATCCTAGAGGAGGGGGGTGAATAGGATATTTTAAAAATTCTTTTTAGGTTACCCCAAATTCAATTATTGTTTAATTGATTAAATTGGTTCCGGAATTTAATAGCAATTGAATTGTGAATATGTTCATTGTATTGCATGTGAGATTATAACAATGAGTGCAAAACTTGACAACATAAATGGTAAATGCAAAGTCAATCCACAAGCAATCACAATGTACACAAGATAAATAGTGGTTCGGCACAGTGGCCTACATCCACTCTCCGAAGCTCACCACCAAGCTAAATAATTTTATTAAGATTGAGAATATTACAATCAAGGTTAAAATTAACAAAAAACCTAATATACTTGCTAAGCAAGCTACACTCGGTATCTCTAGCAGGTGTGGTCTATGGTCTACTCTTCTAGTGTCTCTAGCGGAAGAGCTAAAGGTTTACAATACTGGTGTCTCCAATGGTAATGCTACTTCTCCCGGTGTCTCTGAAGGGAGAGGTCTCAATAACTCAAATTTAAATTCTAAGGCAAGTGTTTATCTCTTTGAAGGTTCGTGTTTCCTTCCACACAAGTTGGGGTTGCACCTCCTTGAGCAAGATGTGACTCTAGCTCCCCAATGTCTTTCGGTTGGCTCTTTAAGTTAGAGAACCAAACTTGGTGGGTTGCTCTTCCTTGAGCACAATGTGACTATCAAGCCCACACTCTTCTTCATAAGGATTTGTCTTGGACAACCCTTGGTTCCTACCTCTTAATGATTTGCCTTAGCTATGTAGAGAGGAGGCTAAAAATGGTAAAATGGATATAGATTTTCCTATCTAGGCTTAAAGAGAGATCCCTTATAGATTAGAGAATTGAATATCTCATGAATTTCCCAAATACAAGAAAGTTTTTTATCAAAGAGCATACAAGACCATTAGTTGATCATTTGGAGCTCATCCCTTCTTATATTAGACAAAAATGATCCATGTCCATTAGATTAGAATATTTTGTAACGGTCAAGAAGGATAAACCATTGATTAGAAATGAACTTTTAAAGTTTTGACCATTATACAGTGTTTTCACTACTTTGGATTGATCCAAGTGCAAAAACACTCAGATCCTACAACCTGAGAGTTGTTGGTTCGATCCTTAGATCGATCCAAATAAGTTTGGATTGATCCAAAATATTTGGATCGAACTAGGAGGTTTGGATCGATCCAAATGTCTTGTAATGCCCCCCAAAACCTTAGAAGGCTACACAGACCTTGGGATTGTCCCTCCTTGGTCTGGGAAAGTTCGTGGACCTTTGTACACCCTTTATGGACCCTCGGTTCATTGTGGCCACGACACTTTACCTGATTTATCTTTTTAGAGATCAAAATGAAGTGTGAATCCTTCGGGATGATTAGTTGACTCCCGGTTTGATCTCTTGAGGACTTCTTGACACTTGTTGATGATCTTCATGATGCTTGGACCTAAGAACCTCCTAGACTCTAACATGACACCACCATGTCCTAGTCTATATAATGCATGTATTTTATAGTTCATGAAATTTATAATACATTACATTTATAATCTCCTCCTTTGGGAATTCCATGACAAAACTTAAAATACATGAAAATGGAGCAAAAAATGAATATTACAATGATTACATGAACTCCAACACTAGCTATATCTTCAATGAATTTCTTTGTCTCTCCCCCTTGATATGAGCTTGGGCTTTTCATGAATTACTCTTCATTTGCAATGTGCTTTAGTTTTAAGTTCCTAAAACTCATCTGACATAAAGTATACCTTTCTCAAACCAAGATTAGTCTAGTCAAATGATAAAATATAATGAACATACAAGCAAGCAAATGAATATAATGAAATGTGAATGCCCATGAAGTGAAGTATCAAGTATGATAAGTGCAAGTGATTATGCGTTGAACATAATAAGTCTTTAGATATTTCACTTGATCATTTCTTAGAATGACATGTAGGGTTCCATTAATCTTTATGTTTTGCTCCCCCTAACTTTAGCAATTCATTTTTACTTCCCCTGAGAATGATATTCAATTTTTTAGTTCAAAATTGCCTTTGATTTTCAAAATTTACAAATTTTGCTTATCTTTTTTACTTAACTCTCCCCCTTTTTGGAATGGAAACCAAAGAGGTTATATTACATGTATACCATATAGGAAACCATAAGTATGGAGAGATAGCCTACCATTAATAAAAAAAATGATATTTTCATTGATTTCCAAAAGATTTACAATTATAATTCCCAAAATGATAAGGATTACATCAAAATTTAGCAAAAAAAAAAAACCATAAGCTCTATGCATCCTCATCGCTCTCCTCATCCTCATCCTCATCCTCATCCTCGTCATTGGTGAGAATGTCAAGGATAACTCTAGGTGCCAGTGCATGAGAGAGATCGATGCTTTCCACCTTTTTCCCATGATAGTTAAAGCACTTGAGAATATGCCCAAAATCACCATGAATATCTCTGATCAGGGCCAAGAGTGTAGGAGGTAAAGTCACAAAAAGGGCTAGGGCTATGGTCTTTGTGGTGGAAGGAGCTGGGGGTATAGATGCTGAGGTCCCAGCTACTGTAGGTTCTGAAACTGGTGGTGAAACCTTTGCTGGTGCACGAGCACAATCAGGAGCCGGGACAGGCTAAGCTGCCTTTGGTGTAAAAACTTAGGTTTTTGGGCCACAAAAGTGGGGCCCAGAGAGGTAGGGTTTTTCCTGGTTCTTTGCACTCTACCTAGGATGCCTATACACTTAACTAATTTTAGAAAATATAGTTTTTAACCCAAGCTTAATGCCTGAAATTCACTTAAATGCTTGAAATTAAATTCAGGCATTGGGATAGAAAGAAGGGCCCATAGAGGTGCACACACACATGATTGAATTTCAGGGGCTATACCAGCTATGGGACATGCCTAGAGAAGAATCATGGCTCCTTGGGGTGGGTCCTAGATCTCAATGCCTGATTTTTCTCTTGACGCTCGTATGTTCAATGCCTAAATTTTAATTCCTTAAAAATCAGGTGTTAGTTACTAAGAGAAAATCAATAGATGAATTTCTCGATTTTGAAACCCTTAGGGTTTTGAAAAAATTATGAAATTGTGCATACTGACAGGAAATATATATAAGAACACCATATAAAAAATTGGGACTCAAATAAATTATACAAAAATCAAATAAAAATCAAACAAAAATTCCCAAATATTCATCTCAACTAGGTCTCACAAGACCCAAATTTTGGGGTGTGTTTTGGGGCAATCTTGAGGCCTTCCACAGCTCCTAAAATCATGAAATTAAATACAGTAGTTAGCATATATGTCTACTATAACATACTAAAATTTAGGCTTCAACATCCTTCTACAAAATTCACAAGAAAATCAATACTAAGGCATGTTAAAAAATAGAAGTAGAGGCTGTTAAACCTCTACTACGTAACCCAAATTGAAGCAGCATTTTAACATGAATTGGACAGCATAAAAACATGAAAAACCAACATATGAAGTCATGGATTAGAAAAGAATAGGGGGTTTAGGCTTACATTGGGTGCAAGTGGCCTTAGGTTTACAAAAATTCTCCTCTTCTTCCTTTTTCTCTTAGGGTTAGGGTTTTTGGTTGCCAACCTTGAGCCGCATGAATTTGAGGCTATTTATAGCCCCAAATTGGTGCCATGGAGGGTTGAGATCAATCCTAAATTAATTTAGGTGGAGGACTAGGATGGGTTTAGCCAAAATGAGGTGGAGGGTGGAGATGGATTTAGAATGGGTGGCTTGGATTAGGGGATTTTGTGTTTGGTGACATGGTTAAAGGGGAGGCTGGGATCAATTTAGATGGATTAGGTGGAGGGTGGAGATTAATTAGTGTTTTTTGGCATGGATTGATGAGATGGCTAAAGGAGTGTGGGAGATGCCCTATATTGGCATGGGATTGGTTGCAAGTTTCAAGGGGAAGACAACAAGGTACCAAATAGGGGGATGTGAGGGGTTCTATAAGGATTTGAAATTCAACACATCGATCCAAGGGTGGTGGGTGAAGGACCAGATGGGAAGATTCCAATCCAAGGGTAGGCAAAATTTACCTTAAGGTGTGAATGCATTAAATGTCATTAATGAGCTAAGTTGAA
>JAOXJP010107565.1:0-14205 GCA_025762735.1 Platanus orientalis | reverse complement strand
AAGGTAATTGGTCCCATCAAATTTAATGGTAGTAATCAGCATGTTTGGGGATTCATGTACTACACCCCTCAATGAACCCATATTTATTTTGCTCAAACTGGATGTTTGACTTTCTTCAGACATGGTATAACTTGATCACGGATCACAAATAGGATTAAACAAGTAAGTATAACTCACTGGAGTAGTCGGCAAGCTAACTGGTTACACAATACCAAGAGGACATGAGGGGACATGAAAAGTTAAGGTCCCTGGCAACAAGATCCGAACCCAACTTCAACTTCTCCCAACTGGAGCTGCAGCAAACGAAGCAAAAATACAACATTTGAAGCAGTACAAGGCATGCCATGAAACACCCTCTTTCATGTTTTAACAAATTGAGCTGATCTCTCTTGATCTGCCATGAATCAACGTGGGACTTGTTTCTTTAGCATTCTACACCAAAAACAGCCACTCCTTTTTAGCCAATTGAAGCAAGTTTGCTTCTAGTGATTGTAATCAACAAATCTTTGAAAACCCAGGGTCTTTGTGTTGCTAAAAAGAACCCTTCGAAAAACCACTTTAGAGGCTTCAAAAAATTCCACAAAAATCATGACAAATCCCCATAAATGGAGACGATTAAGAACCTATATTCCTTGACCTCCAACGACCTCTATTGGTGGTACGGCCTATTGACATTAGCGTCTGTACGGCTGACGTCAACAAGGCTTCTGGCTCATCTTCATCGTCTTTATTTGTTGGTCTCTTTCTTGTTTTAATACCAAGTTGATTTAGTATTTGATGTCTCTGTAAGTAATTAGATAAGAGAAGAGGGAAAAAGAGAATAGTAATAAAGGCAGAAAACTTATGTTATTCATGTATTCTCATACATGGGTATTTATATTAGACCCTTATTGATACACCATACTTATGATATACTACATATATGAGTATATAATACCCTTAAGATACACAACAAAGTTTACTCATGAAGTTAAAGATCATCAATTCTTCTAGAAGTTGCCTTTGTTGGAATGGTAAGGAAGATATTCATCATTTTTCTTTCAATGTTGTTTAGCTGCTTCAATTTGGACTTGAAGCTTGAAGAGATATTGTCCTAATAGAAGGTGTATAAGAGATTGGGAAGCATAATATAATTGGGTGCTTTAAATATTCAAAGCAGATTTCTTAACAACAACCATAGGGAAGATGCCATTTTATTCCAATGTATCGCCTTTGGAAGGAAAGAAATTGAAGACATTTTTCAAATTCTTGTCAATCAGTCCAATAGATAGTTAAAAACATTAAGTTTGAAGTCCATGCTAGATGTGAAGACATTTTTATGAGGACATCATGTTCAAAGGAGCTTTTCAGACTTAACAGAGATGCCGCAGGAAAGCTAGACCATTGCTTTGATTCTAGTAGGGGGTTTACACTTGGTTCATTTAGGGTTAATCTATAGGAAAATATTTAGAGAAGAAGAAGAAAAAAAAGAAAAAGAGAGAGAAAGAGAGAAGTTTTAGATCAATCGTATGAGAGTTATGTTCTCATACATTAGTATTTATATTAAAACCCTGATTGATACACCATACATATAGTATATTATAGGTATGTGTTTATAATACCCTTCACAATATACAACACTCCACCTCAAGCTGAGCAATAGATATCAATCATTTCCAACTTGCTAATGAGTGACATAAACTACTCTCCTCCAAGGCTTTTGTGAAGAGATCTGCAAGTTAATCTTTGGTTTGTATGTATGGAATACATATGTTGCCTTTCTTGATGTGGTCCTTAATCAAATGTCTATCGACTTCCACATGTTTGTTCCTATCATGTTGCATTGGGTCATGTGCAATATTTATTGCTGCTTTATTGTCACAGTGGAGATTCATAGAGCCCTATAGTGGATACCCAACTTTAGTTAACAACATCTTCAACCATAAGGATTCACAAATCCCATGAGCCATTAATCTAAACTTAGCCTCTACACTAGACTTTGCAACCGTAGACTGTTTCTTGCTTCTCCAAGTCATCAAGTTTCCTCCCACAAATGAACAATAACTAGAAGTAGACCTACGGTCTGTCAATGAGCCTGCCCAGTCTGCATCAGTATATATTTTAACTCGAAAGTGCTCATGTTTTTTATATAAGATCCCCTTTCCTAGGAAGCCCTTTAAGTACCTTAATACTCGATATACAGCCTCCAAGTGATCTTGAGTAGGAGCATGCATAAATTGACTGATTACACTCACTGCATAAGTATTATCAGGATGAGTTAAGGTTAGGTATATCAGGCACCCTACTAGCCTTTGGTATCTTCTTGCATCAATCGATCTTTCACTGTCATCTTCTTTTAATCTATGATTGGCCTCTATAGGGGTTAAGCATGGTTTGCATCCAGTCATCCCTGCTTCTTTCAACAAATCCATCACATACTTTCTTTGAGAGAGAAAGATGCCTTATGTTGATCTAGAAACTTTTATCCCAAGAAAGTATCTCAAAGAATCTAGATCTTTGATTTCAAACTCTTTAGCTAGACCTTTCTTTAGCCCTATAGTCTCTTCTTCTTCATTCCCTATGACTACAATATCATCAACATACACAATTAAGACAGTTATCTTAGAACCATTACACTTAGTAAAGAGAGTGTGATCCACCTGAGCTTGTTTATACCATGCATTAATCATGGCAGCTCTAAACCTTACAAACTAAGCATGAGGTGACTGTTTCAAGCCGTATAGAGCTTTCTTTAGCTTTCACACTTTCCGATTCATACTAGACACTTGAAATCCTATTGGTGTGTCTATGTACACTTTCTCCTTTAAGTCCCTATGTAGAAAAACATTCTTAAGAGAGACCATCCCTGATTTGATGCTAGTGATATAAGGACTCTTACTGAGTTCATCTTTGCAATTGGGGCAAAAGTTTCTTGGCAATCAATACCATATGATTGAGTATATCCCTTGGCAACCAGCCTTGCCTTGTATCTCTCCACAGATCCATCAAATTTGTATTTCACTGTTAACACCCACCTACAACCAACTAGCTTCTTTTGCTTAGGGAGATTAACCATTTCCCATGTTTTGTTTCTTTTTGACACTTTCGTTTCTTCTTCCATGGACTTCCTCCATTATGGTTGATTCATAGCCTCAGATACATTGTGAGGAACTGTAATGCAGGACACTGCAAGGGAGAAACTGTAAAAAGGAGGAAACAGTATATGATATGAGAAAAAATTGGACATTGGGTGTTGGGTCTAAGATCTCACCCCCTTTCTAAGAGCAATAGGCTGGTTAAGGTTCTTAGGAGCTGAGGTAAAAGAGTATGGAATGGTCACATTACCTGTCTCAGGAGAAGGCTCCGAAGTAGAGTCTTGGTGTGGTTGATGAAAAGGTAGGTCTTGACTTCATTCCTATACCCTTATTTCTTCCTTTGATTGTAGCATTTTAGCTCTCATTTCTTCTTTACCATCATTCTCCCCCTTTTCACTAGCCTCATCAAAATAATATATAGGAATTGGCAAGGGAAGTGGAACCGAGGACAACTCTTCACTTATAAGATACTCTCTCTAAAGAGATGACCGACTAGAAGAAAAAATGGAAGGGATTGAAAGAAAGTGACATCCCTAGACATAAACTTACGATGGGTAAGAGGATGATAACACTTGTAACCTTTCTGATCAACTCCATAACCTAAAAAAATGCATTTTAGTGCTTTAGGATCTAGTTTAGAGCAATCAGATTTATGACTGTGAACATAACAAACGCAACCAAAAGTTTTTAATAGAAGAGGAAACAATTGAGAGTAAGGAGACAACACAGCATGTGGAGATTTATAAGAGAGAACCCGAGAAAGCATCCGGTTCATGAGATACACTGTTGTTTGAATGGCTTCAGACCAGAAGGTTGGAGGCACATTCATGGTGAACATAAGAGCATGGGTAATCTTTAGGATATGCTTATTTTTTCTTTCAGCCATGCCATTTTGTTCTGGAGTTCCTGGGCATGTGGTCTGGTGAACAATTCCAGCCATATCAAGAAATGATTTTAAGTCATAAGAAAGATATTCACCGCCATTATCAGAACGTAAAATCTGAAGTTTAGTGCTAAATTGAGTGTATAGCATAGAGTGAAAAGATTTGAATGCAGCATTAACATCACTTTTATTTTTGAGCAGATAAAGCTAGGTGACTCTAGAGAAATCATCCACAAATGTTACAAAATATTTGAAACCAAATAATGAAGTGGTAGGTGATGGACCCCATACATTAGAATGCACAACAGAGAAAGGAACTGAACTCTTTTTATTAGTACTAATGGGGTAATTCGACCGACAATGCTTAGCTAATTGGCAAATTTCACAATTACAAACTGAATGGTTAAAGGAGATGTGAGGAAATATCTTCTTTATTACATGAAAAGACAAGTGACTTAGTCTACAATGCCATATAATTAACTCATCTATGGTGGAAGAATCTTTTCACTTTATTGCAGAAGTAGCTACAAGAAGAGTCTAGGATATAAAGACCGTCCTTCTCATGTCCTAAACCAATCGTTCTCTTCATCACCATGTCCTGAAACACACAATAAGAAGGAAGAAATGTAACTAAACAGTTAAGGGTTTTGGTAATATGACTAATGGATAATAGATTCAATGAAAAATTTGGAACATGAAAAACATAAGAAAAACACACATCAGATGTGGTGGGAATGTCACCCTGACTTGTAATCGAAGACACTGATCTATCAACTATGCAGACCTTGTCTTTTCTAGAAAAAACATGATATGAGGTAAACAATGAGGACATACCAGTCATGTGGTGAGATGCTCCTGAATCAATGATCCAGGAATTCTGTGGAATAGTAACTATTGTAGAGAAATCATGTGCAACTGTACTTGAGTGAGTAAAGGAGGAGGTTGGAGCCATGGAAGGTTGATCAAGCTGAGAATCAAAATATCAAAATGCCATAATCTCATCACTAGATAAAGCTATAATATCTGGGGAAATAGGTGGTGGTTGAGTAGATAGTTTAGTAGGTGTAGATGAAATAGAGTGAGTACTAGGTCTTTGTCCTCCAGAGTGACCCCCTCCTCGACCATTACCAAATCCACCACGTATAATGGTATGAGGAGCCAAGTCAGGAGGGTGTCCATGCAGATCCCAACACTGATCTTTAGTATGTCTATGGTGACCACAGTGCTCACATTTGAGGCGATCCCAATCATCAGATAAGTGGAAAGATCTATCACCATGACCACGTCCTAGAGAATTACCATGACCACCTCTGAATGAACTCAAAACGAGGGCATCTTTCTCAATGGATTAAGCTAAACTCATAACTCCACGTCGGCTTTCCTCATAGTGAATGTGAGCATATACTTCAGTTAACATGAGAGGATGTCTCATATTGAGGACTTACATCCTGATTTGTTCATACTCTGAGTTCAACCCTGCCAAAAACTCAAAAGCTTGAATCTCCTCTACATGCTTCTGGTAGACAGATACATCCTGTGAACAAGATGGGCGAAAAGTGGTATAGTTTGATAATTCTTCCCACATTTTTTAAAGGTTGAGTAATAGATAGCAATGGGCTGCTTATCTTGTTTCAACTGGGCAATCTTCTACCTGAGATCAAATACCTTTGCTGTATGACTAACCTCCGAATACGCCTTAGCCAATGAACCCCATATTTGATGTGCGATATCTAAAAATAAATAATGATCACTAATCTTTGGCTTCATTGAACCAAGTAACCATCCCTTAAACATGACATTTTTGGTTTTCCATTTGTTGTACTTTGGATCCTCTCTTGGAGGCTTCTTGGCTTCTCCTGTTAGGTATTCCTCTTTATCCTTGCCCTCAACGTGAATAAGGACTGACTTAGACCATGTAAGATAATTAGTTCCATTAAACTTAATGGTAGTAATCATTGAATTTAGGGTTTCAAGTATGATGCCCCTAAGCAGATCGAGCTCAATCTCAGTTATAACGGATTCTTCAGACATAATTTAAATTGGTCATAGATCACAAACAACAACAAAAAATAAAGGGTAAGCACTCACTGGTGTACAAAACGATCAATAGATGTAGTAGCACATGAGGGGACACAGACTAAGGAGGTCCCCGACGGCAAGATCATAACCTTAGGGCAAACTTTCATAACTAGAGCCAAGTGATTTGAGCAACACATCCATCAGATTTGGGGTTCGAATGGTGTTCAACCCGGGCGTTAATGGTTGACAGCAAGGAGAATTAACAGTGCTCTCTCAATTCTTAGTGGAACTTCGTGGGATTTATTCCAAAACATTTTCCTTTAAAAAATGGCTCCTTCTTTACAAGTAATTGACAAAAGAAGTCCTCATGTAAGCAGGATCAATGAATCTTCAAAAAATGAAGGGTTTCAGGATGCCTTCGAAACACCACTGTAGAGGCCTCAATTTTTTTTTAAAAAATCACAAAAAATCACCCCACACTAGGATGACTTGGGATCTATTGTCATTCACCGCCAACTCCTGGTCACCTTGCTAACGTCAGTCGTATGGACGCTAATGTCTGTAGGGGTCTGACGTCATTTTCTCTATTTTTTTGTGGATCTTGTTCTTGCTCTAATATCAACTTAGTTTATTTAGGGTTAATCTATAAGAAAATATTTAGAGAAGAAGCAAAAGAGAAAGGAAAAGAGAGAAGTTTTGATCAATCATATGAGAATTGTGTTCTCATACATTAGTATTTATATTAAAACCTTGATTGATACACCATACATGTAGTATACTATAGGTATGTGTCTATAATACCCTTCACAATATACAACAGCCCACATGTTGTGATAGAGTCCGAGAGACTTTTCTCCATGTTTAGGAGTTATTTTCATTAGTAGTTGTTTATTTATTTTAGTTGCTACACTTGATTTTGTCTCTTATAGGGGGTACACATGTGAGGGTATTTTTGTCCAGATTTGTCTGATGAGGGATATTTATATCTCTTTAGTAGTTTGAGGGTATATTTTGGGGATTTTTATTTTATTCAGGGGTATTAAGATCCAGGGGACCATATTTTGTAATAACCCTAGGTGTGGGAGTCTATTTAAGAAGCCCACACACCTAGTTCTCTTCCTCGTCCAATAAGAAATAAGTTTTTTAAGTATTCTCTCTCTAGATCAGCTAGAGTGAAAATCCCTGGAAAGAGACTTGGGTCTACCAAGTTTAATAGTGGTGGTGGAGACTAGCCCCTTCCCTTTAGGTTAAAAGGTTTATCATTCTTCATTTCTTCTTATTTCTATTGTTTTCTCAATTTGATTGCTTGCTGAAAAATTTTCTAGCCCTAAAACTTTCATCTACTAGCTTCATATTGAGGATGTTTGCATCAATCCGAATATTTCAAAGTGTTAGGAAAGCTTGGGCAACACCTATGCAAGTGGAGGTTTTTAGAAAACTTCATTCATAAGAAAACCCTAAAGTAGGGTTTTCTTAAGTAGGAGGCGGCACACCTTGTTTTTTGGACTGATTTCGAGATTTCTTCAAATCAAGTTATTTGGGTTGCTTTGACCTAGAATTTTGGAGGACTTCATGCTAGAAGACATCAAGGGTTAATCAACATCAACATTCAGGTGCTATTGCTCCACTTTAACCCTCTTTTGAATCCCTAATTGATTGGTAACTTAATGGATTTTGTGGCATTATTGTGTACTGTTAGAGCTATTTTTTTTGGGTGTTTTTCAAACACCTACAACCCTAATTTATAGCCCTAATAAGACCCTAACCTAGTCCTCTTTAGTCCCTTGCAAGCCCCCATGTTTTGGTTTCCCTAATGTCATTAATTGATACACTTTAAATTTCTTGCACACTAAGTGTTTATTAAAATTTCCATCTTGCTTGCTTTCTGGATTTTTTGTTTGGACAACACCTAGGTAGTTTCTAACCTTTGGAAATAGACCCATTAATCCCATAAGGTGTTTAGCTTTAGCTCCTTCATCATATTCCTCATTGTTTACACTATTTCCATTGTTTAAAACACTTTCATGGACACTTTTATATGAAAGTCCGGTTTTATCCTAGAGGGGGGTGAATAGGATTTGTAAAAATTCTTTTAATTAATCTCTACTTAAAATTCCAATTTAGATATGATTGTAGTTCTTAGAATTTAATGCACAACAAGATATAGTTCAATTGTTGTAAGTGCAAATCAATGGAAATTCTTATTGTTAATCTTTCAATTTATTTAATTTCCTACATAATAACAAATATGAAAGATCACATGATAAATATTATACATGCCATGCAAGGATAGAGAGAAGAGTCAAATCATACCACAAGCATACACACCACACGATTTTTATAGTGGTTCGGCACTCGGGCCTACATCCACTCTCAAAGCTCATAATGGAGCTACTAAATTTTATTAAGATAGAAGTGTATTAGAATCAAGGTTAAAATTTCAAAACCTACTACTTGCAAAGCAAGCTCTACTCTCGGTGTCTTCGGCAGGAGCGGTCTATACCCAGTGTCTCTGACAGGTATGGTCTACACTACCAGTGTTTCCGGCAGTAGTGCTATGGTCTACACCCGGTGTCTCCGACGGGTGTGGTCTACACTACCGGTGTCTCCAACGGTAGTTCTATGGTCTACACTCAGTGTCTCCGGCGGGTGTGGTCTACATTACTGGTGTCTCCTATGGTAGTGCTATGGTCTACACCCGGTGTCTCCGGCGGGTGTGGTCTACACTATCGATGTCTTCGGTGTTAGTGTGAATATCTCAATATAAAAAGAAGTCAATACAAATTACCTCACAAGGCTTGTGTATTGCTTGTTGCACACGAAGGTGGTCACTCCTTTGTTGAACTAATGTACCAATAAACTCCACCAAGCTTCCAAGAGTGCCTCTTGCTTCTTAAAGCTTTTCACAAGGGTTTACTTGGGAATAAACCTTTCACCTTGCTTCCCTCTACTTGTTCTTTCAATATAGAGCGATGGGGAAGCACTTAGATGGCGTCTTGATCTTCAATGGATGCTCAAAAATGGAGTCAACTTGGTAGTTGATAAGGTAGAATGCGATGCTTTCTCTCAAAGTCTTCTTCTCTTTGCCTTGGTGTATTCTTGTATGTTGAAGAGCTCTCTTGAGCTTCTTTCATACGTATAGGGGACGAGCACGTCGTGCACCCTTATTTGACATTTATCCCAATAGTCAAAAAATCATAGACGTAGATCTGTATTATTTTTTGAATTTCTGTGATTACGGGTCGATCCGACTATGTCGGATTGATCCACACGGATCGATCTACCATCCCCAGATTGATCTGATGTCTTAGTCTAAAACACTCGAGCTTTACTGAATTGATTTGGTAAGTAGCGGATCAATCTGCTATGTGTGGATTATTCCAACACCCTCTGGATCGATCCGATTCCCCTGTTTTTTTGCCAATATGCTTTGAACCTACTCCCACTCGGAAATCTATATAGGAAGCATAGGTTGGTCCACAAGGGTATGTAAAGGATCTTTTGATCTTTTTAACCTATGTCTATCATATTATATACCTTTATAAACTTTTTTGTGCTTGATGAACCTCAGGTCTTCAAGTCTTCGAACCTTGGTAGTCTTGGGAATTGATCATCCTCGGCTTTAAGTGATGAAGCTTGTCTTCCTTCTTGGAAACCAATCACTGTATGATTACAAATATGACTAAGATATGCAATGTGCTCATGCCATACCTAATCTACCACTCCATGTATTTTACACAATATGGAATTGACAATATACATCAACAATCTCCCCCTTTGGCAATTCCATGACCACACAAAATGAAATGCATGGATGGAGTACAATATATGTAATGAATTTTACAGACTACATGAAAATGCAAGAGTGATACATTTAACTAAATGATGTGTCTTAAAGTATTGGACTCTTGATTTTTGAACTCTAGAACTCCCTCTTGATATGAGCTTGGGCTTTTAGTTTAAGTTCTTTGCTTAGATGCTTGGTCTCACATCCTGAAATCACATTTGACAAACAATACCTCTCTTAAGCCAATATAATATAGTCAAATGAAAATAAACATGATCAAGCAGACATACTCAAGCAAGCACATGAAATGCAATATAAATGATATGTTTGTTTTGATTCATTGCATTAAAGAAGTTTTAAGTTTTAAATTTGTAATTTTAGCTCTCCCTTAAATGCATACTTGATGCATTACTCCCCCTATATGAATGCTCATATAGCATTTTCTCTCCCCCTTTGTCCATGCCATTTTTTCTCCTCCTTTTTGTTATGAAATTGACAGTTAGGAACAATATGAAGTAAAGAAAACATGTGAAAGATAGATAGACTGAGACATAAGCCAAAAAAATGTTTTCTATTCATATGTTCAAATTAAGTGGATATTACAAAATGTGAGAGATGTAAATGAAGTGACAAATGTCCAAAAGAAAGCACTCATCCTCATAGTCACTCATCGTCATCCTTGTCCTTGTCACTCTGTGTCCTGAGGTCAAGTGGGACATTGGGATGGGGAGGGATTTATGGAGCCACAGTACACTTCAATCTCTCCACTCGAAGCTCAATGTTGTTGAGCTAATATGCCATCTTCTCGAGATGGCCAATAACGTGTCCAGACAATTCCTTAAGACCTGCCAAGGTCTCCCGTACGAATGTGGGCACCAGAAGCTCTCCCTATAGAGCTAGTGGACCTGGAGGAGGAGGAATAGCCAGCTCTACTGCTGTTGGTGGAACCTCCATGTGCACAGGAGGTGATGGTATTGTAGTGGTTGGAGTGGTGGAGGGTTCAACCTCAGAAGGTATCTTACGCTTCTTCGAGCTAGTGCCCTCTCGAAGCATCCACCGAATAGTAGACTAATCTATCTCAGCACCTTACTTTTGGGTGGTAGCATCCTTGGGGAATGAGACCCCACATACCTCCAATAAGTGTGTAATCATCACACTGTAGGGGAGCAATTGTGAGGTGTTGGAGTTTCGCGCCTCAGAGATGATCACATGGCACATAATGACCGCAATGTCAATCTTCTTCTTTATAAGGAGGGAATGGATAACATGCACCATTGTGTTGGGGATGTCATTGTTGTGCATTGTGAAAAATAGGTTGTATGTGAAAATGAGATTCAACAACTGCACCTTGAGCAGACACTTAGTGACCTGTAACTTTCCCAACCAAGTCATGCCTTCATGGCCAAAGACGTTTGAGATAGCTGCCTTGTCTATCTCCTTAGGAGGGAATGCCATAGCTTGGCCAGTAAGCCTGGCTATCCCAAGTAATGTGGATAACACTAATGGATCAACATCCATATAAACTCCATAGACCTCTGTATGAAAAGTGAGGTCCTCGAGGCTCGAGTCATGGATGTTTGACCAAAACACCTAGACCAACTCCTCTTGCACAATCCCTTGAATTGTCATAAGGGATTCCCACCCACCAGACATGAGCTCATACCCTATAATGGTGTTAAAGAGGGTCTTCTCGTGGACATGATGCTTAACCGCGATTGGCTTCTTTGAGAAGTAGTTCTTATAGTTGGCGAGGCAAGAAGCATTAAGAAATGGTCCAAACTTGACCAGAGGTGGCCTTGTAGGCTTTTGAATCAACAACTTAGAAGAAGATGTCTTTCCTTTCTCTTTAGGATCATTCTTCTTAGGTGGAGCCATTTGAGATTATTAGGTAATAGGGTACAGGATGACAATTTAAGGGAAATCCAATGGAAGAAGAGAGCAAGAGGGAAATAAAGAAAAATGAAAATGTTTGCCCCTTTTAAGCCAACTGATGGTTCATTTCCTGCTAAAACCGCCGAGTCTGATGGATCCGGGCGGATTGATTTGGTGGTATCTGGATCGATCCATCGGATTAATTTGGATGTGATGAAAATGCCTGATTTGCTTTAATTGGTCAATTTTCACACGTATAAACCCTCATGTTCGAGTGCTCTCTTTCTCTTATGTTTCTCCTATGGATGTGACTCCTTTGTGTGAAGAGTGACTCCACCTCACTTTCACAACTCATGATCACTTAATCAATGCTTTTAATGAATTTAAGCATGCATTTCATGAGATACATCAAAAGAAATTGGGCATGATCAAAAGCATTAAGAGTTATAGAACATTAACACGCCCTTGAGGGTACTTGAAAACACTAAGGATTCTCTTAGTAATCATAGTGAGTTATAGCCCTCAAGCATGGTTCAAATGCACTTTTGCCTTGCCCATAGGAGCAAGTGATTCCTCAAGATCTATGCTTTCGATTTCTAAGCATATCTATTGGCTATAAGTGCAGTCCTATTTCTGGACATCATGTCATGATTGTCACGTTTGTTTCTAAATGTCCATTTTGATTTTTCTTCTTATGAGAGACTTCCATTTGACAGCCTTTGGACATAGGATTGTCAACTTGGGTCAATCTAGACAAACCTCTAACTATTTCTTTCTTTTTTAGCCTAGAGAGGTCTATTGAGTTGATATGACTTAATCTTTGATCTTAAGGATTAGTCTTCTCCTTTTGAGATGCATGATAAGCATCCACCCCATGCTTGTTGGGTTTTGTTACAAAGCCCTTGTTGCTTGTCCTTAACCCTTTGACAAGGAATTCATCACTGCCATTGTCCTTAGTCTTACACATGTTATTCTCAAGGTACATATCATAACCTTTATCACAGATTTGACATGTAAATTAGATTGTGCTTTAGACCTTTCACAAATAGAACATTGATGAGAGTGGGGATATTGGGGACCTCTATGGTTTCCTAGCCAATGATCTTGGCAATGTCTTCGTCACGGAATGTGACACTCCCACCTTGAGTTTCCTCAAGATTTACAAATAATGACCTATCCTGGTCATGTGTCTAGAGCACTCACTATCAAGGTACCACCTTGATGTGGTCCTGGCTATTTGAACCATATGGATGACTAAACATTTTAGCTCATCCCTCCTAACCCATATTTTTCTATTTGTGTTTTGTGGATGGGTTAGATCCTTATTCTTTTGAAGGTTTCTATTTTCAATACTTTGAAAATAGATTCTCTTGTTGACATTTTTTCTATTAAGATTTTTCTTGAAAATTGGTGTTTTTAGGATTTAATGTCATTCATCCTCTTTCTATAATCATATTTTATATGCCCTTTTAGACTACAATAGTAGTATAAAACTTGGTCTTCTAGGGACATGGTTGTGAATGTTTCCTCCTAGGTGTTTGAGCATGAGAGGATGATTAAGTTCTTCTAGGATTATTGGATTGGAAATATTTCTCCCTAGAAGATAGAGTATGAGAGGATCAGAAGATTCTTCTAGCTTGCCATTTGGAATTTCTAGAAGTAAAGGCATTTTCATGAAATCCTCTAGAAGAAGAAATCGTATTTAGCTTGAAGGTTATTCCATGCTACCTTATCATAGGAGTACGGTTGAAATTTTGATTTTACAAACACCTCACCTTGTTTCAAGGGTACCTTGCCCTCGAATGTACTTTCTTTCCTCTTAGTTCTATAGGACCTTTGTGATGGTCCTTGATAATACACTTTCTCCTTGCCCTTATGGAAGACTTGTGCATTAGCCTTTCCCTTAGCTTTCACAAAGACATTCTTAGTTTTTTGTGAGGAGAAGGTGTGATTGACATTGGAATTGGTTCCAAGTTCTCTCATGTCCCCATGGACTCTTCCCACAGAGATCATCTTCTCAAATTTATCATTTCCTCATATTAACATGGAAATTGATTTCCTCTTATCCTCTTAAAGTTTATTGATTTTCTTGAGGTACTCTTAAGGACTTCCTCCATTTTCATATCTCTTATGAGGTTTTCCTTCTTCATATTTCTTTCTTCCTTAATTTGTTGTTATGAATTGACAACAGGAAAAATATAGGTGGACCAGGTAATCTTCAATAAACATATAGGTCCGAGATAGGAATAGTCCATAATAGACATGCTAGTCTTGTATTATGGATCAAAACCAATGACCATTGCATAGATATATCTATTAGAGCAAATATCATGCATAGAACCATAAAAATATGCATGGTAGGTCATAGAGACCTAAGTGACATATGGGGATGTGCCTATCACTACCAATGTGTCACTAGTGATCTAATAATGTTCATAAGTAACCATAAGATCACTAAGAGCGGTCTATGGACATGTATCTATATGGCATACATGCTCTAGGTGTGCTAGGGTGACTTACACATGTATATATAAGTATGTCACTCAAGAGCAAGGTCATCATGATCCATA
>JAOXJP010107554.1:0-14206 GCA_025762735.1 Platanus orientalis | reverse complement strand
TCTCTCTCTCTCTCTCTCTCTCTCTCTCTCTCTCTCTCTCTCTCTCTCTCTCTCTCTCTCTCTCTCTCTCATCCTTTCAAGTTCTCATATTTGCCTCTCATGGCTCGCATCTTGCCTCGAATATATTTGATCGTGATCATAATTATGAGTGCTTGTTTCATGGGTCTTTAATGTTTTGATGACTTATGGTTGCACTGCATTAAGGTCAATTTCTTTTGTTTAAATAGTAAAATGGTTGACTAAGTAACTACATTTAATAGAAGAGTAATCAGTCTTTAGGAAGTCAATGTCAGCCCAAAGTTTGTTATGAACTCAGCCCTATGCTAGGGAAAGTCGATGTTGCAGTTGCTCTGTATTCTACCTCTCTTAGTGTAATGATTATAAATGCAGGCTAACTACATACTAGTTGGTAGCGTTTGAATGAAGAAAAATAAATAAATAAATCTGTTCCTGCATATTGTGCCTGTTTTATCCAACTCAAGGATGGTGAAGATATGTAGCACAAAAAGGTGGACAAAATGGGCATTCAAAAATAAAATCTTAAACCCTAAAATTCCCTCCCTCTTCTATCTTTTCTCCTTAAAATGCCTTCCTATGAGATATTTCAATCTGAAATAGTAGTGTAGGGGTTGAGAGTGAACCAAGGCGGGAATGTCACCGTAAGTTGGCAGGACAGCAATCATCCAAACATAGACTAGCTAAGGAGACAATGGCACTTGTTGGTCCGACGAGTTCACCTAGGTCTGAAAAATTCATCACTCATCGGTATACTAGGGATGAGAAGGCCCTTGTCTTTGTTGTCGTTCCCCATGTCTTCGTCATTGTCTTGTCTTCTTTTCTACTTGGTTTGTTGTAGAAACTTGTCTTCCATGGTGACAATTGAAGGGGTCATTGGGGAGAGGGGACAGTTGAAGGGATCAATGGGGTTCCCTGTTATCTTGCTTTCTCCACCACCAAGGTGGCACCTAGTCAGATTATCCCAGCTAGACCATAGCAAAGGAGGTTTGGTCCCACCACCACCAATCCGCGTGAGAAGAAGTAAGTGAAAGCCCCATCTATGATCTACCGATGAAGAAGATGTTATAGTTCTTCCAATATAAAATACTTCCCACCATTATGTTTTCCACCACTACTAAAATCTCCCATGCATATTTCATCTCTCGTTTGATACCAACTAATCTCTCTTTGTTTTCATCATTCTTTATTGTTTGCAATGATGCTATAGGTGGATACAAAGCTCACCTAAAAGAAAAATAATGACTGAGAAACCAAAGCCCACAATGGAGAAAACTATGGGAGATAAAGCTCTAATAGAGAAAAATCCCAGGGGGGGCGAAGAGGTTGTTATTAGGATGGTCGGCTACTAGTGACAAGAAGAAGAAAAAGAAGAGAATGAAGAAAAGTACAAAATGTACATAGTCAAGTGCTAAGTAGGTTCATCCAGATATCTAGTTCTTGAGTGAGGCCATGGGAACCATGAATAGTTTTAAACAATGACAACTTTGAGAACCTTGCCCATTATTTGTTTTTTTTTTTTTTGTAAGAAGAATCTTCTCATATCTTCTCATTTTTAGAAGTAAATAGAATCCATTTCCAATTTCAATAATTACCTCTAGTGAGAATCATCAAATTTCTGATGTATAGGGAGCTACTTCAACTGCTAGAAAGTACTTATCAATATGTTTATCACTATCAACTCTCCAAATTGTGTTTGATGGAGAAACTCATAAAAGTTTACCAGTTTCCAGATATAGAAGAGGATATTAACCATTTCATAGTGAAATCTCTGACATGAAGGCGTTTTAGGAGGAATAGGTAGAAAACAAAGGGTATTTTGGGGTTTTAAATTTTTATTTTTGACTGCCCATTTTTCCCACCTTTTTGTGCTACGCGTTTGCACTAGTCTTGAGCTAGATAAAACAAGGGCACTATAAATAGGAGCAGGGTTTTTCCCTTGAATGAAAAGAGAAATAGAAAATCCCCCATACTTTCTCCCCATTAAGCAAGGCGTAGGAACAATCAATGGGTTCTTTTTAATAACTAAACTCTTGTAAAGGAAGAGACAGAGAAAGTTAAAATACCAATTCTTTTTCCTCCTAGATCTAAACACCATCTACATGGATAAATAGCATAATCATTGGGATTTTCCTAATGTTGATCTAAAAATCACTTTTTAAAGGTTTCATCACCAAATTTTGGTTCATACTTGTCAAGGTTTCAGTCATGTCCCCTCAAACAGAATACAGGTCAACCAGACCTTAGGTAACTCGAATATAGGTGGTACAATAGACCCACAAGATTTTAAGGATTTCAAAACTTGAATTAAGACCTTAAGAAGATAAACAGATCCCTTCTCGAAGACTTTTCCAAAGCACTGATTGCTATGGAATTAATTGAATTCATAGCTTTGGAGATTGTACTAAAGTATATTCAAAGACATTCCTCAGCTTTCCACCACCATTGTCCTGATGATCACAGCAGAGCCACTAGATCATCATATCTACCTTTAGTAATTCCCTACTTGATACCATATTTTGAAACATGAGAATTTGTGATACAAGAAGAATGGACGTATAGCTACTTTTTGTTGCTTTTCACAAGACACAGGGACCATATTTTCCCTAAAGACACTTTCACCTGATGTTACCCTTTTGTTCCTCTAATTCTTACCCTCGGTTTTCTCATGAATTGCACAATTGAATGGTTGACTACCTTACACATCATAATCCATTTTTGACTAAAACAGTAGTACATTTTAGTGGGTCAAGAAAACCCTAAAAACACTATAATATTACAAAGATCAAATGTTTGTAGCTCTTACAACTGAACCTATCCAAAACAAATGGTAAATATTAAAATATATTTAAGAGGCATTTAATAGGCGATGGCATCAGCCCTAAAAGCAAGCCTGGATAAAGTAGCATTTAACTCATTAATGGCCTTTACTATAATAACCAAACGATCCTAGTAGTTGACACATATCAACACCTAAGGCTGTTGATTCATCACTTGATATTTGTGGATGACATCATCCCTATCACGTGTCATTCCCCCATTATGTCTCCAAATTATCTCAAATACCTCATTTTTAGATATTTACGTCCCTATCATTCGAATCAGGTAATGCATAATCTAATCTTAATTAGCAAACACTATAAAAGACTCATTTTTATACTTATAGAGGTACTTTTCCAATTATTTCTCTACACTTCTTTACTGGGAGCATCATTCAAGAAGCACTTAAGCTAAGAGAAAGGGAATAAAAAGAAAAGAAAGGGGAAGAGAGGAACAAGAGAAATATATTCACTACACTATGCAATAGTTGATTATGATCACCTGCTATGACCTTGGGGGTAGTTATAAGGAACTGACAATTGCTCTACAAATAACCCATCCATTCTCATCTTTTATCTTATAATTTCAATATGCCTTGTATTTTTCCACTATCTATATCCATGCATGTCATCTGTATAATTTTATGTACAAGAATGTAATCCACATAAACCATAACTTTCTAACCAAATAACAATTCATAGATTAGGCCTAGCCCTTGTAGATAGTGATGAAATCTGTAGACTTCTAGCAGGTAGTAAATGAACACTTGCAAAGACATGGCGGGTGGTCATGAAACCCCACAATAATGTGATTGATCTTAAAAATCAACTTCTATACAGCCTATTAACCTGTTATTCCCCTATCCTTTGAAGGCAATTAATTTTCTCCTCAATGGACTTCCCCTATTTTTTCTAGCCTGAATGAGAGATTGTCACATAACACAAGAAAAGGTGGAAATGAAATGTCAAAATTTAACATTGAGCTTGAGTAGAGAGATTAAACCTGATTCAAACCCATGGTCAAACCTTGGTTAAGACTCCCAATACCCCCTTTCCCAACTCATTTCTCCTTTTTAGTTTTCTTCTTCTTTCCTTTCGTGCTTGGAACAAAATCTCTGCCACAACTTCACTGTCATCGTTGCAGAGCCACTGTTGCCAACCGGTACCTACACCATCACAAATCGCCAACACTCTTTTATTAAAGATCTTTGGTGCTAAAGTCTCTAGAATAAGAGAAATCCCTAAACTTTGATGCTAGTATCCCCTCCACTGGTAAGAGTCTCTTTCCAACGGCTTCTCTGCTGCCGGATTTCTTTTTTTTTAATCTAAGAGATCACTCCTTTTAATCCCCTTCCCATTTCTTTCTTTGGCCTAAATATGGTTTTAGTGGAAACCAAGGGTAGCCACTCTAGCTTTCATTTGTATAATCCTTAGTAAGTAGACACCCTCACCATCGCAGGCGGTTTCTTTTTTTTTTTTTTTTTGTGCATTTTGGTTTGGCAACCAGAGAGAATCCCTCACCTCCCTCATCATTGAATACTGTACTCTCGCTGTCCCAAACTTGGCCACTACTAGACTCATTACTCATTCACTAGCAAGCTCTTGGTTACCAACATATATAGATAACTAAAAGTATATAGCTTTAAGTGAGAAGTTCCAATTGTTGATTGACACTGCAAGATGTATGGTTGTGACATCAAGAAGAAAAATGTTGAAGAAATTTCAGTAGTTGTTAATGTCCATTGACCAATACTTTGGGTATGTTTGATTCAGATTCTCCTAATTGATTGCTTTAGCATGAATCTAACAATAAAGGGTTTAGTGTTTTTAATTCTAAGAAAAACACAATATGAGACAAGAAAAGAAAGTTACTAGTAATAAAATACTTAAAAACTGAACAACTAGCATAACTAACATTAAAAAAAAATACACCATTATTGAAACCAATGGCACCTGTTTTGCCTTTCAAAACCCAATGGCTTTTGAAACCCTTTCTCTTTCTAATCACTGTAACATCATCTCCTCTAGAAAGCCTTTAAATCCACAATCAACCACTATGAATGTTACTTTTCCATATGCGTTGACAGTTAGCCACCTTGAGAAGTGAAACTCTATCGAAATAAATGCTTGCTCCACTAATTAGCATTGAAATCTCCCGAATTGGCCTCTTTCCAATTAAAAAGAATTCATAAAATAGAAAAAATCATACAACTCATTTTAAATGCACAAATAGAGAACTTTCCCCTAGGACAAAGATGCACACTTGAGCAGCTTGAGAAAACCTTTACCAGGTCCATTGGAAAAATCCATACCAAGTCATACAATTCCTTTAGATTCTTATCAAAGTTTTTTGAGCAATTGAATCTTATCAAGGTTTTTAAGAAAAATGATTCATTAACAAAATTATGAACTTGATCACATTGTTCTAACCCGAAACAAGCATAATTAACATGAAAAAAATGCACCATTATAGAAACCAGTGGCACCTTCTTCTCCTTCCTTATTCTTCTTCTTCGTCTTTCCCTTTCAAATCCATGGGGTCTCAAAAACCCACTCAAGCCCTCTCTCTTTCTAATCACTGCCTTGATACATAACCAAAGTAGGCACAAATGCCCCTTGAAACCCAATAGAGAAAAACAAAACACAAAAACAAAAACTAATGGTGAGTTGAGCAGAGCTTACCAGTGAATGAGCAATGAGTTCAGTAGTGGCCAGGTTTAGGATGATAGCGTATGGTATGCGATGATTAGGATTGTGTGGTCTTCTCTCTGGTTCTCAAACCAAAACACAAAAACAAATAGAGGGGAGAGGGAAACAATCTATGACGATGTGGGTGCCCACCTACTGAGGATTCTACAAACCCCAAGTACTAGAGTTTCTACCCTTAGCTTCTACTAAAACCATATCCATGCCAAAGAAAGAAATGGAAAGAGGATTAAAAGGAGTGATCTCTTAGATTAAAAATGATCCGCCACCGGAGAAGCTGTTGGACGGATACTCTTACTGGTGGAGGAGATACCAGCATCGAAGTTTAGGGATTTCTCTTATTTCAGCGACTTGAACATCGAAGATCTTTAAGGAAAGACTATTGGTAGTTTGTGATGGTGGAGGTATCAATCGGTGATGGTGGCTTGATCTACAATGGCGGCAATGAAGCCATAGGCAAAGATTTTGTTCTAGGTACGCTAGGGAAAAAAGAAGAAAACCAAAAAAAGGAAAATGAGTTAAGGAAGGGGGTATCAGGAGTCTTAACCAAGGTTTTCCCATGGGTTTGACTTGGATTTAATCTCTCTCATCAAACCCAAGGTTAAATTTTAAAATTTCATTTTCCTCCCTTTTCTTGTGTGACATGGCAATCTCTCGTCATGCTAGAAGAAATAAGGGCACTCCATAAAGGTGAAAATTGTTTGCCGGCTTCTTAGGAATATTAACATGCAACACTTATCTTTAAACAACAGCATAATAGCTAAGGTACGCACATCTCCTACTCCACCTTAAAGAACAATAGTAAGTTTTAAAAATAATCGAAGAACATATGCCATATGAAATGTCATCATAAGGTGGATGTGTTATCATTCTTAACACCTTCCCTAAACACACTCAAATAGCTTACCAAAAATCTTATGTTGCAAACCAACACCAGAAAGATACACTACAAAGACCTATATCATTCTTGTCATGGGACTTGTAAGGTGGAAAACGATATCCAAATCCATTGTTAAAGAAATTTGGTGGTAAATCCGAATAAAACACATAACCCCCCAAAAGTAGAACTACATGAAGTTTGATCCTAACAAACCAAATCCATGCAATACTTTAAGTATGTTGGCATCTTGAGCTACAATCTCAAGTTTAGTTGCAATCATTTAGTATCATAAGGGTTCCAACTAACATTATTAATTATTTATAGAACATAAGAGAAGAATAACCCCCAAGTGGGATGCCAATGGCAAAGGATGATCTAACCCGGTCCACTACTTCTTGTCCCTTTTACCCAATGCCCACAAAAGGGACTTAATTCTTTTTTTCAATATAATAATAAGAGAAATTGAATTTACAGTAAAATTAAATTCAAAATAAGATAAGATATCAAAACTCAGAGAAGGGAATTGTTATTGGAATCAATAGGCTATTAAGTTTGTGCTAGCCCAAATTTCAAGCCAAATTTAGCCCACGGGCTGCTGAGTTTAGGCTAACCCAAACTTGTTCCAAAACCCCATTTTGCATTCCAAACTTGGTCCACTTAGGCCAAGTTTGGGCTAACTATATCGAGCTTAGTTTGGAATCAAGCCAAATGTGAGTAAGTTTGAGCTAATGTAGGGCTAGCCTGACTTGCAATCCTAAGTGTTAGGCTAAATTAAGCTTATTGATCATGACATTGTTGCATTCATTCTCATGAAATTATACACTTTCAAAAACCAAGTGGTTGCTCATTTCAACGTTTCATGCCTATCTCGTGGACATACATGTAACACCCAGCTACTTCTAGCCCTCTCTGTTATAAGTATTAATACATGTAACATACTCTAGTAGAACATTTTCCTATAATAGATAAATACTAACAATATTGAAGAAATTATAATGGTATTACAATAGTACAACAGTCACTGTTGAAGATAATGATTTCAGGTGCACCCTTATATCTTGAGATCTTTTATCTAGACTAACTAATTTATATGTAATGCAGGGGCATAACATCAACTTATGTAACAGCCATGTGGACAACATGTGTTTGCTTATGTGGTAGCCATGTAGACGATATGTGTCTTTTGTTATGTGTACAAGTGTTTTATCATTGTTATTTGTGCTTAGTCAAAGTTATTTATGCATATGTAGTTGGTTATGGTATCCACCTAGTTATCCATAGTTTGGGAGTCATATTTAGCTAGTAAGTTGTAATTGTGTTAGAAGTTGTCTAACATTTATTTAAGTCTTGTTGGTCAAGTTTTGTAAATGCCTACAAATATCAATGAGAAATGAAAAGATGAGAGAGAGTGATTTTGATTTAAAAAATTTGTTTGCAAGTGTCTTGCTTTGGAGTTTAGTGATTCTTCCTATCAATCAAGTGTATGGCTTAATTATGTTGAGTGAAATCCACGATTAGTAGTGTTGAGTGACATCCTCTACCCCTAGTTGAGTGGCATCTTGGGACCATCCCCCTTCCCTTGGTTGAATCCTTTAGATTTAGTCATTTCCTGCAAGTCTTAGCCTGCATCAAATTGGTATCAGAGCAAGTTTTTCTACTGTGGTGTCCAAGTTCTCTCATTATAACTTTTCAGTTTCCAAATAGTTGTTCATCTTCATATTCGATTTTGTACATATTCATACAGTTTTATTGGACAAGCCATATACCATTGGAAAACTCTGTTTGTCTTATTTCCAAAAAAAAGTGGGTTATGATTATAAATTTTTTAGAAGGAGATATTGGAGATTTACTATGCAAAGGTCAGTCGACCAACGAGTTATGAGATTTTGTTATCATTGTTGAAAATGGCTTCTGACGTCGAAGGAACACATAAAATGTTAATGTACAAGTAGAATTTACTGAGTTAAGGCAATCAAATTAAACTCTTCATCAAATAATGAATGAACTACTTCATTGGCTTCTAGCCTCTCTAACCCAAAGTCAAGGGAGTGGAAGTAGGGTTTTTCGTGATGGAGACTTTGCTAATGATAGCCATTTTATCCCATAACCTGTTGTTGTTGCTCAAAGGCCTATGGAACGTTTGGCTTAAGCATTAGAAAGTTTAGATCAAAGTATCCAAGTCCATGTTGTAGACTTTAAAGGGAAGCTTAATGCTAATGAGCATTATGACTAGATGACATCCATAGAAGCTTTCTTTAAATGAAAAGATATTTCTGATGAAAGAAAAGTTCAATTTGTGGCTATAAAGTTAAAGGTTCATGCTCTAATTTGGTGGCAACAATTTCAATATACCAGAGATTGAAGGAGAATTTCAAAAAATCAATACATAGACTAAAATAAAGTTGAAATTGGATAAGAAGTTTCTGCCATTGGATTATTCTCAAGCACTTTACCAGAAGTGCCACTAATTGCATTAATGTGTTGATCAATTCGTGGTAGATTATATAGATCAATTTTATAAGCTTATGAGTTGTGTGAACTTGCGTGAATCTAATGACCAGCTTATGGCGAGGTATGTGAGTGGATTAAAGTACAATATGAAAATAGAAGTTAGGATGAAGAACTAGAAGGAGATTTGGAAGAAGATAATTAAGTCATATGTATTATGTTTGTCAATTCCATCGTTAAAACCCATATGTAAATCTATTAGTCTTGTAAGTGTTCAATGTTAGATGATTCAAAGTAAAGATGTCAAAGTGGACCAAAGACTTGAAGACCAATGAAGGAAGAATGTTTGAAATAGCCTCAAGACCTTTGGAGAAATCAAGGCATAATCATGCATGCATAATGTGAGGAGTAGAGTGTGAGTGGACTATAGAATAAGTCTAAATAGGTGTGTGAGGATCACCCAAGGTCCCAAGGCCGTGGCTAAGTGAGTGGCTATGTGAAGGGCATGGCACAACATAGGTTCATCCTAGAGGGGCTGAATAGGATTTCCAAATTTCTTTACCCCTTTTAGATTGTTAGGATTGATTTCAATTCAATTTTAGCCTTTTTTGAATTAAATTAAAAGGGTGTATGCCAAGGGTGTAGCTACTTAAGCATATAATCAAATAGATAGAGTGCAATAATTGATATAGCTAAAAATTTAAAGAGATAGGCAAACACACAAACAATCCATAACACAAGATTTATAGTAGTTCAGTACGATGGCCTACATCCACTCTAATAAAGCTCACTACCGAGCTTAAGTATATTTCATTTAGATTTTCTAATACAATATAGTTAAAGAACATGCAAAACATATTCTACTTGTCTTTGGCAAGCTACACAATACACTCGGTATCTCCGGCGAGTGTAATCAACTTCCAGTGCCTTTGACAAAAACAAAGCAATAAGAATATGTATATGAATGCAATGAGTAAGCAAATATGACTATAATACGGCTGATGTTGCTACTATATCAAATGTGAGTGCTCCTTTCTAAGCTAATGTGCCTTAGTTCAGCGACACTGCTTTAAGCCTTGGTTCTTGAACTCCTTGAGCTTAACCAAGGTAGGGTTTCCTCTTGGGACAACTCATAAGTGTCTCTCTTATAAAAATACTAGCTAATGGTAGAGAGAGTAGAGTAGAGAGTATTTTTTCTCAACAAGGTAGTAGGCTACAAAGCTAAAAAATAGTGAAGGAGAGGATTTCTCTTCAATAGAGGCTCCAATTTGGTAAGGGTTCTAACACTCTTTCAAATGCTTGAAGTGGTTTCTCTAAAGGTAAACTTTCCCTCTTATAGTGGACAGAATCCACTCTCAATCATAGGATTGGAATCTTTTGAAATAGGAAACAAAAAATGACCTTAGATCTAAAAAATGGAGTTTAACAAAAACCTTTTTGCAACCCTGGGCAATTAGGCACTTGGTGATTAATCATGCCAAGATCTTTGTCTAATTGATCAAGGCAGATGATGCATCCTGCTCTGGTCTTGATGTAAGGTCCCCTAATCAATCAAGCACTTGGTGATTAATTAAGCAAGATCCTTCCCTGGTTGATCAGGGGAGATGGTACATCTCCTACTACCTTTTCTAGGAGTAGTAACTGGTGACCCCTGAACGATCAGGGTGTCTTAAATTGAGTTTTTTACCTACTTTTTAGGGTCATTTACATGAGAATTTCCCCTAGGTCTCGGGCCATGTTTGTCACACATGGCTAGGCCTCTTTGGGGCCTAATATACCATTCTATATGCATATATGGATGCATGCACATACCTTGTCTCAGTTGGGGTTCTTAAGGCCCAACTCCATGTCTTGGTCTTCTTATCTCTGGTCCACTTGAGTCTTCATGATAAGTTGATGTTCTTTGGCACATTTGAACTCTTAAAAGACTTATATAAATTGTTCCACCATGGAATTGACAAACTACATACCCATGACTCAATGGCATGGTTCAAATTCAGAGCCCCTGACCGATTACAAGATCTATAATCAATTACAGGCCTGATAGATTACAAATCTTGTAATCAGTTACAAGCCTAACCAATCTGGTTATGAGTGGAACTAAGATACAAAAAACAAGGACCTAAGCACTTCGCCCCATGTTGTATAATCGATTACAACATGAGTTACAAATTTCCCAGAATTTGTAACCTATGAGTGTAATTGGTTACAATGTAATCAATTATAAGATTTGCAATTGGTTACACCCGTAATCGATTATGCACACACAAATGCAAATTTTAAAACCTTGTTTTGAAATCCTTGGTTCATTTTAGTTTTTCCATTTTAAAAGATTCCAATACAACAATAAAGAGGGTTCAACAACCCCTATAAGAGGAAAAATTTTCTCTTTAGGGAAACACTTCAAGTATTCTAGAGAATGCAATTGTTTTTGTAAAAAGTGAGCTTCCAACCAAGAGAAATGTTCCTTCCTCACTAGCTTGCGCTTCCAAGACCAAAAACCTCCCTAAAATCGCTCTCTCAATTCCTCCTCAACTCTTCCAAGCTACTAACCTAAGAGGAGAGAAACTTATGGGTTGTCCCAAGAGGAAATCCTTGTTTGGCTAAGTTCAAGAAGCTCTAGAGTGAAGGCTTAAAGCATTATGGGATTAATAGGCACACTAGCTCATCAAAGAGCACTCCCACTTGGTAAGAATAACAATATCAACCATTGAGTGGTAAGCTTTACTTCCCTTTCCATTCATCTATATAAATCTTTCATATTCATATTGTTTAGCTTCTGTTAGAGACACCAGAAGCAAGTCTACACTTGTCAGAGACATCGGGTGTAGTGAGTAGATTACTTAGTACAATTAGAAATGTTTTTAGTTAATTTTGACCTAGATTGTAATAGCCAATCTTAATGAGAATTACCTAAGCTCAGTAGTAAGCTTTTGGAGAGTAGACGTAGGCCATCATGACGAACCACTATAAAACTTTAGTTGTGAATTGTTGTGTATGATTGCTTGTCTATTTATATTCGAATCCATATCTTTATTTTCATATCAACTATTTGATATTACTCTTGATTAGAAACACCCTTAGCACACACACATGCATTAATCTAAAGGAAATTAAAATTGAATCGAAAACAATCCAAATAAATTCAAAAAAGCCAAATTAATTTGTAAATCCTATTCACCCCTCCTCAAGGATTAACCTATATGGTATTTCAAAGAGCATTGTGATGCTGAAAGACTTGTGATCCAGTATGTCTTAACTATTCAAGAAGATTATCAATGGTTGAAATACAATATTTTTAAAACTTACTGTGTTTCTTATGGAAAGAAGTGTGTTTTGATTATTGATTCTGAAATTTGTGAGAATATGATGTCAAAGATTATGGGACTTATCGACAAAAATTAATCAATTTAGGTAGTCCTTTATGGCTCCAATGGCAACTAGATCAATGCATCATTACTTCAAGAGAAGTTCCCATTGAAGTTTAATATGAATCTGTGTACTTGTCATGAGATTTATGATCATTGTCTAATAGTAAGAACTGTAAAAAATAAAAAAATAAAAAAAGAAATCCTTTGTATATACATTCGAACCACTGTTAGTCATATTTCTTTCTATTGAGGAATAAAGGAAGCCATACAAGGGTTTTGCCAAGCCTACTCATACAGTACCTAAGCTATCCTTTCATTATGATATTTCCGAATAAGTTCCTAGATGATAAGCCTAATGTTATCTTATTGATGATAGTGAAATTATCGATCATGACCTTGATATAGAGTTCCTAATTATGAAAAATCGAAATTTAAAGATTTTTATAAGCACCATCCGAAGCCCTACAAGATATCTTGGTTTAAGAAGGGAGGATAGATTATGGTGACACATAGATGCCGAGTGAAATTCTCTAATGGCAAGTATGAATATGAGGTCTAATTTGATGTTCTACCCATGGATGCTTATCATTTACTCCTTGATAGGCCTTGGCAATTCCATAAACATTTTTAGCATGCTGGAAGAAAGAATACTTACACTCCTATCAAAAGTAGAGTGAAGTATGTGTTGAATCCATTGAAAATATTCCCACAAATGTGCAATCAAGTAGCCAAATCAGCTTGCTATCTTATAAGGAGTTCAAGCCATCCTACAAAGAATATAGGATAACAAACACTTTGGTTGGTGTGGAAAAAAGTGAAGACATTGTTAAGGAAATTCTAGTTGAAGTTTTATGCTTATTAGATAGATATAAAGGCTTAGTTTTAGATGAACTTCCAACTGGTTTGCCTCCACTCTATGACATTCAACATCTAATTGACTTTGTTCCAAATGTTATTCTTCCTAACTTACCTCATTATAAAATGTCTCTTAGTGAACAAGTTGAATTACAAATAAAAGTTGAGAATTTCATGAATAAAGGATTGATTAGGAAGTCTCTTAGTGCTTGTGTTGTTACAGACTCTTAACTCTAAAAAATGATGGAACATGGAACATGTGCATTGATAGTAGAGTTATAAATAAAATCATTGTGAAGTATAGGTTTCCCATCCCCCAACTTAATGATATGCTTGATAAGTTGCCTGGTGCTAAGATCTTTTTCTAAAATTGATCTATGAAATGGCTATCACCAAAGAATTAGAAAATGTGATAAGTAGAAGACAACTTTTAAAATTATAGATGGCCTCCATGAATGACTTATTATGCCATTTAGGTTGTCCAATTCCCCTAATACTTTCATGAGGCTTATGACTCAAGTCTTGAAGAAGTTTATGGGGAAATATATTGTGGTGCATTGTGATGAAATCATGATCTACAACAAGAACAAAATTCAGCACCTAGGGAACTTGACTTATATGTTCAAAGAGATTCATGACAACTAGGTGTATATCAACCTTAAGAAGTGTTCTTTTATGAATGACCAAGTTGTATTTTTAGGCCATGTAGTGAGTCTAGATGACGTGTAAATGGATAATGAGAAAGTTAAGGCTATTGTTGATTTTCCTACTCCTAAAAGCCTAACGGATGTAAGAAGCTTTCATGGCATATCTTCCTTCTATCAGCAATTCAGAAAAAAATTTAGTATTATTATTGCTCCAATGCCTAAATGTTTTAAAGAATACAGAGTTTCATTGGACTAGTGAAGCTGAAAAAAGCCTTCAATAATTAAAGTCTAAACTTGTTGAAGCTATGGTACTAGTACTACCATATTTTTTTAAGCCATTCTAAGTGGAATGTGATGTATCTAATGTGGGTATAGATTTTGTCTTTATGAAAGAAAGAAGACTAGTTGCTTATTTTGTTGAGAAGCTCAGTGATGCAAAGTTGAAATAGTCAACTTATGACAAGG
>JAOXJP010107544.1:0-14206 GCA_025762735.1 Platanus orientalis | reverse complement strand
GCACAACACCCCCTGATTCTTAGCTCCCAACTCTCTTTCTTTCTCAGTTCTCTCTCTTAACTCTCCCATTCACAACACCACCCCTTGCTTCTTAGCTCCCAGCTTTTTCTTTCTCAGTTCTCTCTCTCAACTCTCCCACGCACAGCACCCCCCTGCTTCTCTCAGATTTCTCAGCTCCTTCCCCTTCTCAGATCTCTCTCTCTCAACTCCTAGCTATCTCCCTCTCTCTCCATTTTCTTTCCACTCTCTCAGCCCCTATTTCTCCCTTTATCTTTATCTCTCATGCACAGCACCCCTTGTTTCTCCCTCTCTCTCTATCTCTCACGCACAACACCCCCTATTTCTTCCTTTCTCTCTAAGTCTCATGCACAACACCCCCTAGTTCTCCTTCTCTCTCTATCTCTCATGCACAGCACCCCCTGTTTCTCCCTCTCTCTCTATCCCCCATGCACAGCCACCCTCCTCTCTCTATTTCTTAGCCCTCACGCACAACCCATACCCCTCTCTCTATTTTCTCTCAGCTCTCTCCCTCTCATCAGCTCTCTCTCTCTCAGCACCCTCCCAACTCCCCCTCTCTCTATTTGCCTCCCCCTTTTCATGTTTAGCACCCTCCTAGCTCTCCTTATTACTCTCCCTCTCCCTCTTCTTCCCTTTTCCTCTGTTTCCCACTTGTTTGGCTGAACCCACAGAAAACACACAAAAAAGGGGGTTGTGTACTGTTGCTCTGGCACCAACAACCCCACTGGTGTTCTCTTTAATTCTCTCTTCACCACTCACTCTCCCTCTCTAAAAATCTTTCTGGCTGGACCTATTTCCCCCTTCTCTAAAAAAAAAACCTTTGGCTCTCTACCTGCAAATCCCCCTCTTGGCCTTTCCTTTTTTTTATCCCTTCTCTGTTCCCCCCTCTCCATCTCTATTTTTTACAAACAAGCATGCTACCTAGTCCCTAATCTGCAAAGAAACCAGATTGCCCCACCTATAGATCTTGTCATTTTATTTCATTTCATTTCATTTTTTTGTATATTATTACATGTCATATATTTTATTGTTGCCATATTGTTTTCTTTTGTTGTCTTATGCTTTTACAATACTATTATCACTAACAATTTGAGCGTCTTGCTACCATCTTTGGATTCATTTTATGAGACGATCTATATATACACAGCAGCCTACAAGTTTAGTCATGATGGTTTAGTTGTGTGATTTTAGGGACATTCTTGTGGTCATGTAGGCTATTGGCTCCTTAATGTACAGCTTGGTTTCATAATCTTTTAAAATCTGTTGATTAACTTGTTCCTATAGTTTTCTTGTTCTAATGGTATTATTCACCATACCTTAAATCTAATTTGAACATAATCAGAAATTTGACGTATTCTACACTAATAGTACTTTTGTTTTAATAATTACTTGTCCATAACTTTTCATTTCTCGTATATTTGTGACCTTTTGGGGTTTGATGATTTGAGAGTATTAATAGTTGTTGTATTGAGAATTCAAGACCCTTAATTGAGTTTATGTTTGTAAGTTTTTTAGTTGTAATGATTCAAAGTATTCTAGTGTATTAAGAAACACCATATCTCCCATGCTTTGTAACTCCCTCAGTCTAAATGTGTTAGATCTTTTTGTTTTGGATACTAATTGATTCCATTCATTTCTTTGTAAGCTTAGCTCATTGGCTATTGTGTTGATTAATTTGTAATCATTAGTGTTTATGTTGCATATCTTATCTAATCTGAAAATCTGCTAATACCATGTTTTACTACATGAGATTTTACAATATGCTTGATCCTTTTATATATCCTCAATGACTTGAAGCAAGGGTAAGACTAAGGGATGTTTCTCTACACATCTAATGCTTATAGATTGTCTTAATTATTTTATATATGCTTAAGTTCATCTTTTATGATCCCTTGGCTACATGGAAGCATAAAAAAAGGAGACACTTAGAGGCTCATGGCATATGATGATGGTTTGGCTACACTAGTTCAGAACAGGAATGCGGGATATACGGGACCAATTACTATGAGTATCTCTAACCCTTGCATGCTCTTGAGACCATATGAGGTTAAAATAGGCACTAGCTTCCATACAACTCGGCACCTAGTATCTTTTAGTTTGCTTTAACTTTATTAGGTCTCCGCCATCTCTTAGGGTCACGTCACTGTGGTTCATGACCCAAAGTCCCTAGGATTTGGCTATAACTCAAAACTAACATCTAAAATACACACATATTGGTACAATGTAGTCCCTGCCTCTATTTAGCTAACTTATTTACATTTTACAGTGGTACAGAGTACTCTGTAAGTATACAAATAATCTAAAATGAATCTACGCTGAATCACTCTCATAATCAGACATATTTGACTATTGAGATTTGCACAATCCTTAGAACTACATGCAATTTGATCCTAACAAAACCCTAGGAACACCCGAACCACAAGATCGGGTATGTAGGTAGCTTGGGACTATGTCTCAGGTGCAACTACAATGATCACACCACGGGGGTGGTCCTGACCAATAACCTTACATTTAACAAGCATGGATTTTGCTAGGTTATGCAAATTAATTCATTTTATTTAAGTGGTATATATATATGCGATGAAGTGAGTGGTGGTGATGGATACGAAACTGTCGGGTAGACAGTGATGATGTGATTGATGTATGATATATTTGGAGTGTTTTATTGGTCTATGGACTATCAGGTTGTTGAAGAAAGTGACATAGGGATCACTATTCATCCCCAAGGGATCCATATTATAGCCGTTATGCTACCAAAAGTTCGGTAGAAATGGCATGTGGATTCCCCGCTTAATCTGAATAAAAAGCAATTAGTGACATGATTAGATAATAAATCAAGTTGACCATTAGACTGTAATGGGTTTAGAGTTGGTAACCGTAAAAGCAGATCAGGTGGGGTGTCTAACACCTTCCCCAACTCATAAACGAGCAACTTGCCTTAGAATCTTTAGAAGTTGACAAGTTTAAATGTGGAGTCAAACATTTTAAACCCTTTTCAAAACTTAAACTTGTTTTGTTTTCAAAACTGATATCCATTCACAACATTAAAAAGACTAGTGGTGGCTCTAAATCACGTGGGATATTTCCTGTGATAGGAAAGTCTCTTTTCAAAGGGATTTGCCCGTCATGCAAAAATCGAGGCCTACAGATGCAAGAACAAGGCCTAGGGCAGCCTTTCAACCGTCTGTCCCACATTTCTACTGAGAGAAGGACTGAACTAGAAAGTCCAATAGAACAAGATGTTGCTCCTATCATACCCGAAGCGCCTAGAAGACCATGGGGGCCATCAGGTATCCAATGATACACCTCCCGTCAATAATTGGTCAGAGTTTGTAACGTAATCCGGAGGGAGCTAGAGGCCATGTGGCATCATGGGGGAACTGTGCATGAACTAGTCATCACCATGAATGGGTACGACTTAGAAGGCCACTTTCTAGACTATATCTTTAAAAAGGTGGCTGGCATCACAAGGGAACTTCAAGCATACATCCCTGTCGACCAAGACATTTCCTCAATGACTCATGACTCTCCTCCCAATTTTACAAAAAATATTAGGAAGGAGTTGACGACTACATAAAGGAATCTACCCTTCAAAACATCTGAATCTACTAATGGGACCATAGAGAAATGCTTGGGAGAAGATGAAGTGTTTAATTTCACGGTCAAATGCTCTCTTGCCATTGATCATCCTACCTACTTCAGTGATGAGCCCAGCAATGAAGAAGAGATGGCAGCTCAAGTTTAACGAGCATTAATTGCATCTCATGAGACAGCAAGGCAAGAGCCCTATGTCCCTTTCAAAGTGAAAGGTGTTGTTGAGGACAATGAGCCCTCATGTGTCACTGGAGAGGGGGCCTCTTCAAGTGTCCAGGAGGTTGTTGGATCCTCCCACGCACCTTTTAAGCAAGAGCCATGGAATCCTCATTCACCAACACCTTTTGAAGAGCATGCCCAGGTATGCTTATATATATTGGTGGCTTTAATGAATCTCATTTTATCATTTCGAATTCTTTTAGTCTTATGATTATTTGTCAACAGGTTTAAATAGGAGATTTAATGGAACCAACACCCCCCTTGGTGTAAAGATTACCCCTCGGTGAAAGCAACCCTTAAATGATTGTAACAGAGGAACCTAGTGTCCTAACAATGGAAAAGATAGATTTAGTGACCAAACAAGGAGTTAAGGCCCATCCCATTATCACCCTTGAGGAGCAACGAGACTTAGTCATGTCAGTGTTGGGCATGGATTTTGAGGAGCAAAGATGAACTCCTCGTAAGATTCTAATGGGTTTGTGGGCCTCACGTTGCTACTGACAACTTATAGGACGTGGTCATGTCTGAAATGGAGGAGCTCGTAGATTATGAAGATTCCGAAAAGGATGACCAAAGGTCGACTGATGGCTTTGTGGAAGGAAACCCACTAGCCGATGATTCGGGGAACATTGACAAGCGTCCTGATAAATCACTTGTAACCACCACTAAAGTGAGTGATCAGACAATAGGGGATGATGGTGAGGAGGTTGCTATTATGAGTAAACCTTTTGGCTCTATTGATGTGGGGATGTCTAAAGTTCATGGCCTTTCTGAAGCCAATAAACCCCAAGACAAGACTATTGATGAAGTTAGTGAGCCTACGACCATGTTGACTAATGATGCCCTTACTGCTTCGTTTACTCCACTTGTTGAGGAGGACAACATCACAATTGATAGAGAACGAATTATGGAGGCAACTCAAGAAGAGGACCTGATCCAAAAGGAGGTGACTACTGACATAAATCCTCCCGAATCAATCG
Organism: Platanus orientalis; assembly: GCA_025762735.1. Lineage (NCBI taxonomy): Eukaryota > Viridiplantae > Streptophyta > Magnoliopsida > Proteales > Platanaceae > Platanus > Platanus orientalis. Next base: position 9,395 of record JAOXJP010107544.1, on the reverse strand, counting down.
TTAACCCCATTATAGTAGATGAGGACCATCTCCAAAATGAAATGGTCTTTGAGAAAGGTATATATGCCATCCCTCTCCACATTATTCATGCTATTCATTTATGTGTTCCTATGTGCTAAATTCTTCTTTTGTCTTCAATCCAGCTATTAAGGAGTCAGTCATTGCAAGACAGGGTCCTATAAAAGTTCCCCCCATGAGTCATGGTAAGCTTTTCTCCTTGTTATAAGATGCATTTTTGTATATCATTGCTGACACTTCTCTTTTGCTTATCCAAATGAGATTGTGAGCATATCTAGTACCATCAGGCACTCTTCCAAGATTGCCTCAGCATGCGTGATTCACCAAGAGATGCTTGAATTGATGACAACCTTATCATCCTCATCACCTGATCTTGTGAGCACATGGGACGAAGTGTTGACAACCCTCGCTAAGGATGTAGAAATCCATATTCGCAATGATGGGTTTTGGTAGGGTGTAGTGATGTATTTTGCATCTTTGGTTACATAATCAACACTGACATTCAAACTTGCTGACATCGAAAGAAATACTGAGGCTCAGGCTAGTCTGGACACTATAGAGGCTAAAAGGAAGACCTTGATGGAGGAGCTAGATTGAGTCTACAATTCAATGACCAACATTGATAATGACTTGGCCAGTGCCCAAGAAGAACTACTGAGGCTGCAAGCTCAAATCGGGTCTCTCATAGCAACCTGGGAGGCTAAAGTGACAGAAGGAAGTACTCTCGAATCGAGGATTTCTATAATTTTTTCCACCATAGATCGTCTTCATGAAGAACTTGCTAAGCGAGCTGACCAAATTTGATCCTCCCTGATCATAGAAGAGGATTTATGTAAATTTCTCCTTTTCGCCTTCTCAAAATGATGTATTGGAGGATGATGTAAAAGGACTTTTTGCTAATGAAGGAAAAGATATAGTTTGATCTTTTATTGTCTTGACTTATCATTGTCATTTCCTTCTTTTTATCTTCTTTACTTAATATTGTGAGAATCAAGTAGGATTGACTTTATAAGAGTTAAGTGTGACTAACATTATAAGAGTCGAATGTAGTTGACATTATAAGAGTCAGGCCTGGTTGACATTATGAGAGTCGAATATGGTTGACATTAATATGAGAGTTAAATGTAATGGACGTTATAAGAGTCATGTATATTCAACACTATAGGGTCGAATATAGATGTAGTGGACATTATGAGAGCCACATGTTATCGACATTATGAGGGTCGAAGTGAATTGACTTTATAAGGGTCGAATCCGATTAATCTTTGGTATTATGAGAGCCAAATATGGTTGACTTCATAAGAGTCAAGAATCGAAAGCCACGCTCCTATGTCCTACTTTTCTTGCATAAATCAGATATTCCGCCCTTATGGTAAATGTTGTGACAATATAACCCTAGAGCGATGTGAGCGGCATTCTTCCAACGTCAATACTGAACTGTCACCTTGTAAGAGATTCTTAAGTGACATTGGTTGAGTTCGAACCGTCTCAATGGGATGACTCCATTGTCTTTATTCTCTTTTCGAGACAATCCTTTCTGAAAGATTGCAGCCATTCATGTTTATAAATAAGAGGGTTGTACCCAACATCCTTCTCATTCATTTGGCTTTTACAAGTACTCCTTATTTATGTGTCAGAGACATGGCTCCCAAGAGAAAGATTGCTAGTGTTCCTGAAATTGAGGAACCATCAGGATCGAGAGTGAGGCGAGATGGGTCTTCCCCAACCAAGAGGGAGGGTCTTGAGTCTTTATTTGACTGTGGTATGTATTAAATCCCTTGTTTATTTCAATGCTTAGCCTTTTTGGTTCCCATGATTTGACGATGTTGATTTCTTTTGTAGATGTAATAAGGACGCCTGCTACTGAAGAAGTAGAGGCACGAGTCAATGAGGCTCATCAAGAGTGGGATGTGCTTATCAGGCATTTAGTTAACCTATCTATTGAAGAAGCGGATGTTTCTTTCACCCGATAAGAGATCTAAGATAGGCTGGATTGTATAAAGGCTTGTGTGTATAATTTCGAGTTTAGAGGCACAGTAATGTGTCTCCTTGATACTCTGTCTAAATTTTGTGAGGTGAAGGACATCAAGATACTAAAAGAACCGAAGCACGACGTTCGCTTATGCCTTCAGGAGGAGGATATCAGAATGGTAGACCTAACTACCCAGCAAACCTAGGAGTTAGGAGAGATTGGGCTGCTAGTGAGGGATGCTTACGAGTTGATGGCATATATGGAAGCGTTGAAGGAGCGCTTCAACAAAGTAATGAATAGCTTGGAATCTTGCAAGGGGTTTATTGATTATGTGGGAAATTCGATTCATCGGACCTTCTATATGGTGGACCATTGTAGGGGTGAGTTGATGAGCTGAGAGATCGACCGGTGTGATGGAGTCTCTAGGGAGACTATTTATAACTCAACGCAACACAGTCGGATGTCAATGCGGAAAACGATACCCTGAAAGTGAGTGCAGAGGTGTTGCCTTCATTATGTGCCAAACTCTTGGGTTTTAGTAGCCTTGATGTGACAAGAGACTGAGGGTGTAGTGTAGGGATAGGGCAGAGTGCATTTTGTTGTATTTTTTTTATTATAGCAATATTTTATTTAATCAAAATTATAAATTTTTATCCAAATTTGTGTGCCTCTAAATTTTATGTATGAATCTTCTTTCCCCCTTTGAGAAATGTATCATGAAGTTATAAAACAAAATGATATAGTTCTCAAAGAGTGATTGTGGTGTGGAAGATGATGGGGCTATGCTTGTCTTGTTATGGCAGGCTGCCTACGTACCCTAGAACAGCATCAAACCTGGTTATAGTTCGATTATGGGATTTTGGGTATTTTGTCCATTTTTTCCCCTAATGGTTGCTCACTAGGACTGGGGTTTGCTTAATTTTTGCATCCCATTGCCATTGTTGGTTTTCAATAGGATCAGTGAGGATTTGATCTTGTTGTGAATGAAATTTTTTTTTACTTATGGTGCCCATATGGGTTTTCACCATGCCCTTTCCATCACGCTTAATGCATATATTTCCCTTTTTTACTAGGATCCCTTAACCTAAGACTTGGGGTTACCTACTTTTTGCATCCCATTACCATTACTGGTTTTTAATGAGATCGACAATGATTTTTTTTTAAGGAGAGAACAAATGTGGTTGCATCCAGGGTAGGAAGAATTCCGGACTGCCTACGTACCTATATAAGACAAGATCAAACTAGCGTAGTTCCTTAAAGACCATTATAAGTCATTCTAAGGGTAATATTTCTTCAAGAATCTGGCATTGGTAACGGGGAGGATTTGGTTACCCTAGATGTCATAAAGCAGATATGGGCCATTAGGATAGGTCTTTTCAACGATGTATGGACCGTCCCATTTAGAGGAAAATTTACCCTCTTTTCTTCTTGTGGGATCAAGTGGTTGTCGTGCAAGAAGGATGAGCTCACCCTTGGTAAAGGAGCATAGCTTAACTTTCTTGTTATAAGCCATTGCTATGCGGGCTTGGTATAATTCCAAATGTTGTTGAGCGGCAAGCCTGGATTCATCAAGGGTTTCGAGTTTTGAAAGAAAAATCTTAGTGATCTCTACATCTGTCAAACCATCCTATATTGCAACCCTTAGTGATGGGACTTGGATTTCAACTGGTAGAACTGCCCTTGCCCCAAACGTAAGGGAGTAATGGGGTTGCTTGTGTAGGTGTACGAAAGGTAGTACGATATGCCTAAAGTGCCTCCGGTAGGCACTTATGCTAGTCTTTTTTATGCATAGTGACCATTTTCTTAATGATTTTACAGAGAGTCTTGTTGAAGGCTTTCACCCAACCATTAGCTTAAGGATAGTATCACGATGAATGCTTCAGACAAATATTGTATTTTGCCATAAGCCGATATAGAGATGAACTGATGAACGGTTGCCCATTGTCTGTAATTATACGATCGGGGACACCGAACTTGTATGTGAGGTGGACCTTGATGAACCAAACGATATCAGAAGCTTTGATTTATCTTTAGGAAACAGCCTCTATCCACTTGGAGAAGTAATCTGTTGCGGCAAGAATGTAATGGTGCCCTTTGGTGGAGACTGGAGTAATGGGCCCCACTATGTCCATTCCCTACTTAGAAAATGGCCATGAACAGGAGGTAGTGTGTAGAGGTTCGGCGAGCATATGGCCGTAATCATTATGTAGTTGGCAAACGTGACATCTCTTGGTGTATTTAATACAATCAACCACCATTGTTGGCCAATAGTTGTCAAGTCTTTTTAGCTGGTATTGGAGCTTAGGGCTGCTCTGATGTCCACCACATACACTGGTATGTACTTCATTCATCATAGTACTAGCCTCATCGGCTGATAGACAATGCAACAACATGCCATCAAGTGATCGCCTATATAGTTAATTTCCTTGTAAGGTAAACCGAGGGGCGTGTCATCTTATTTCAACACGTTTAATATGGTCGGATGTCTCCCTTCTATCCATGAGATGTTGAATTAGGGGCTCACACCAATCTTCCTCTCCCGAGGTTGGTTTACCATCTATACCTTGTGCATCACACTCTTGCAATTCGGTGTTGTAGGCAAGGATGACATCTTCTTCTAGAGGTGTAGAAAATGGGGAGACAACCCTCCTTTCTCCAATGTGGATAACTAGATAATCATCCTTTGGGTGTGTGAGAGATGTCGCCAGGCTAATAAGTGCAACGACTTGTCCATTATGGTCCCTTTTTAACATGTTGTATTTGCAGGTGTCTAAACAACTTAGCCAAGTCTTTAGCCCTTTGAAAAATAAGGTGTTAGGCTTGGTTTCTTGATGTGATGAAAGCCATTCATCTGACGGACGATGAGCTCTGAATCTCCATAAATCGTAAGGTCATTAATAGGAATTTTCAAAGCCAATTCAAGTCCTATGATTAGAGCTTCATACTTTGATTCATTGTTTGAGTGCCCCTCTATTAGTGTAAGGAAGTGCATGATGATGCCATTATCTAGGGTGACAAAAATGATGCAGATCCCTGAAGACTTGTCTAAGTTGTCCCATGGGGTGATGGAAGGACCTCTAGATGTTGAAGAGGTAAATCATTAGATACTAGATGCATAGCTAGGAAATCTGCTAGCGCTTGTCCTTTAACTCCATGCTACGGAACATAGTGAATGTCAAATTCTGTGAGAAGAACAGTCCACTTAGCAATACACCATTGTACTAAGGGGCGGCTCATAATGTACTTCAATCAGGCGGCCCTTAATATAAGATGTATTGTCGTAGTAAGGAGATAATGTCTTAGCTTTTGTAGTGTAAAAACCAAAGCTAAAAAGATTTTTTTATAGGAGAGTAGTTTAGCTCAACTCTGACCATTGTCCTACTAAGGTAATATAAAGCATGCTCCTTGCATTCCTCATTGTGTTGGGCTAGCAATGCCCCAAAAGATGATTCTGTAGCTGCTACATATAATAGTAATGGCTTACCCGAAATCGGGCTCATGAGTACTAGTGGATTCAACAGATATTGTTTTATATTGTCAAAAGCATTTTAACAGGCTTAGTCCTATACAAAAGGAACTCCCTTCTTCATTAATCATGAAAAAGGCTGGCAACGTCCTGAAAGATTTGAAATGAACCGATGAATGTATACAAGTCTCCCTTGCAATCTCTTAAGTTCAAAGATGTTCCGTGGTGTTAGGATCTCAACTATAGTTGTAATTTTCTTAGGATCTATTTTGATTCTCTTATGTCAGACAATAAATCTAAGAAATCACACTGATGATACATCAAAAGCACATTTGAGAGGGTTCATTTTCAAATTATAACGACAAAGCCAGGGAAAGACCTGGTCTAGATCGACAATGTGGTGCTGCTTGAGTTTTGTCTTTATGACCAAATCATCAACATAACATTCAACCGCATCATGTAATAGGTCATCGAATATATAGGCCATTGCCCTCTGATAAGTGACACTGACACTCTTTAGACTGAAGGGCATAACCCTATAACAAAATATTCTGATCGGTGTATGAAATGCAATAGCCTCTTCGTCCTCTAGAGCCATTTAGATCTGATTATATCTTGAATAACCATCCATGAAGGAGAGAGCTCCATACCCCATGGTGGCATGTACTAGTAACTTTGTGAGTGGTAGAGGAAAGTTGTCTTTTGAGCATGCACTATTAAGGTCCCTACAGTCGATACACACCCTAATCTGACCATTTTTTTTTGTATAGGTACAATATTAACAAGCCATTTTGGATATCAAACCTCACGAATGAACCTAAAGCAGTTTTTCCAATTCTTCCTTTATTTTGTCGGTGATATCATGTTTGGTCTTACGGGGGTGTTGTTTAATTGGCCGCTGAGACAAGTCAATGGCGAGGTGATGAACAACCACATTGGGGTCCAGCCTTGGCATTTTAGAGTAATTCCAGAAGAACACGTCTCGATTTTGCCTTAAAAATTCTAGATATTGTGTCTGTTCTTCTGAGGAAAGGTGTGCACTGATGAAAGTGGGATGGAAGTCTCCCTCCATTCCTAGGTTTACTTCAATCAGGTTGTCTACTGTTGCTTGACCTCCATCTTCAAGTTCTGGAAGAACGGGCATCATTGATCCCATGATAAAATCTTCAAAGGGTGGCGATTGTGTTTCTACAAACAAGCATTCAAAGGGAGCATCCTCTTCCAGTAAGTCGATCCCATATATCGTTATTACATGTGAAGAAACTTTCAATTTTATGGGTTTCCTGCCCAACCCTCTTGTGTCATCTTTATTCTTAGGATGGAAGACTAGATGCTCAAATTGTTGAATTAGAACTTCCTTGCCTTTATAAGAATTCTTTTATTTCTCCAGCTAGTCGAAACCAGAATTCTGGAGCAGTTGAGGAGCCAACTTCATATGTGGCAACAAGTAGTCTGGGTCTTTAAGTTCTCTCTCTAACATAGGACCCAAACTAGAATAGTTCATGGACTAGACAGGGCCTTTAGGTAGAAAAATGGAAGGCACTCGATAAGGATCAATCTGTGCCCTTGACAAATGTGCTAGTGGAAGGACAAAATTTTGTGCTACTGAATCTGGTAATAGTGTGGGTTTATCCTTAGCAGCTTTGACGCCATGCCTTTCCTTAAGCTTTCAGGGTTTGAAGCTACTTTTGTTGTTCTTCCTTGAGATATCATGTGTTATTTCCTATGGATCAATCTTTTGATAATATGTGACATCAACAAAATAAGCATCTACTATTGGGAAGGGATTATTATCAGCTATTATGATGCCTTGTGTATCTTGTCAGGGGTACTTGATGCATTGGTGATATGTTGAGGGGACCACTTGAAATTTGTGCATCCACAACTTACCGATGAGGGTGTTGTAAGTAGTGTCTGCATTGGTTTTGTAGAAGGGCGTCTAATATTCTATGTGGCCAAACTTTATCTTTAACCTAATGGAACCAAGAGGACGTTACTCATTTTGATTGAAGCCTTGGATGACAAGTGTATTGGGCCTGAGTTGAGATGGATTTACTCCCAGGTAGTCTAGGGTTTTTGTCAAAAGTATGTTGACTGTTGAGCCACCATCAATCATTACTGTAGATACATGTTGATTATCAATAGAACCTGTGATGAATAATGGTCTATTATGGCTAGGATCATTAGAATACTGACCAGTATCTTCAAAAGTGACTGTGGGCATACACAATCCTTCTCCTATTGTGGTCTGCCAAGAAGCCCTAACAATCTCATCATTTGTGAAAAACTCGTATGGGTGAGTTAATGCATAGATCATAGGAGCCCTGAGCTTTGGTGACATACGAAAATCATCATAAACAGTTAACAATGACAAGATCTTCTTAAGATGCGCCATCACATTAGATAGAATAGGGTTTTCCATCTTGATAGCTTTGTTGTGTTCAGCTTCCAGAGCCATCTTTTTCATTGCATCAATTAGTTGATTTACTATAGGACCTTGTGGCTGAATCTATTTCCCAGATCACAGCTTGACTTAGTTGACATATCAGGAGTGTGACTGGTATCCCTCCACTGGGTTAGTGATTTTAAGTTTGGTAACATTGCAAGTCTCTATCTAGGGATGAGCAAGCATTCCATCCTCAGAGAAATTTTGAGATGCAGTGGCAAAGCTGGAGTCATCGCCATCACTAGAGCCATCCAAGTCTGTGACCAAGGGTGGCATACCTTGTAAGGCTAAATCATAGCGCCGGGTTTGTCATAGATTTGGGGCATTATCGTCTTCATCAGATGAAGTTGAGTAGTCATTGACATTCATGTTGACATCCCATTGATCTTGAGGCAAGAAACATACCACACTTTGTATGTATTGAAGATCATGTCTATATGACCTTTATTGGCGATAAAAGCTATCAATGAGCATTAGCCATGAAGAAACATAGCAGGATGGTAGTCAAGTACTAGTTGAAAGCATGTGAGTCTAGGGAAATCGGGAAAAGCCGTACCAATAAATCATGGGCAATGGATGGAAAACTAGTTTCTTACAAGAAACGGTTGGTATGAAAATGGAGATCCCCATCCCCTATGTATAGTGTGAATGGAGGGAGCTTATGGAACTCTGGGAATTGAGTAAGATATACGTCCTGTTTGATAGATTGCCTTATTTTTTCGAACCGTAATGAATCCAATAGTTATGCAATAATCTGGTCAGGAGTGCCCTCAAATTCTTCATATGTCTATTGCTAAGGGAGTTGTATCAGGGCGTTCGTATTCCAAGAATCATAGGGTTTTTATGTCTAGCCTCATAAATTCATGGATAAACATTTCAATCAAGTGGCCCCAAGAAGGTATGTTTTACAGCGCTAAATCCATATACCAATCCAATGGCAGACCGTCTAGGGAGAGTAGGAACAGTCACAATTGCAAATTGTCATTGTGCATTACCTCTCTACATGATATCATGAACTTAAACAAATGACGACGCAGGCATTGATAGCTTTCATTGAGAAAGTCATGAACAGTGGAACCTCAAAGCCGAGAAGAAATGCCTCGAAATATACAGCTCGATGGTAAGGGAAAGTTCGTCGCCTAAATTTGGATAGCACGTTTCGAAAGTATGTACATTTCTAAGGTGTCATAGGTGTAAACATCGGCGTTCGGGAGGGGCTCGGATGTCCCTGCCCACCCGTGGTTTTCGGGTCCACTTTTCTACTCCTAAGGCCGAAGCGTGAGAGGTTGCTAATCCTTTTACAAGAGGGTTAGACTTTTCTTAGAGTCTCCACCAACTCGGGGTTAACCGATGGAGTTGGACATCGGTTCTCCTCTTTGGGTGAAGAGGAGAAGTCTAGACTCGGCGGTCTAGGGGTTTGACTCTTTGTACTAGTCTGAGTTCTTGAGATTTAGGGTAAGTTGTTTAGTTGCATTTGGGGAAGGTGTTAGGCA
>JAOXJP010107533.1:0-14207 GCA_025762735.1 Platanus orientalis | reverse complement strand
GTCCATCAAACATATAGTTCATCCTCCCCTTTACCATTGCTGGTCCAAACACTATTTCTAATCTAGGGGTTGCATAACATATATCCAGTGCTTGCTAATCATATGTTGATGATATACATGGGCTCATTGAACTCACTATTTGGAATACAAATACTGAGTTGAGTTTTTATCATGGGTGATTAATTTATGGATTTTAGACTCATCCCCATAGAAGTTTGATATAACAATTCCCTTGTAAGGTGTCGTTACTAAAGGAATCCATCAAATTATTACTTGGCCATACAATCAATCATGATTATTCCTACATTGAGCAGTCCAACTACATAGCTATGTTTAAGTCCATTGTACCCGGATTTGCCAACTTTAATCACAATTTAAAGATATTAGTAACATTGGTCTAGGCCAACATGGAATTTATTAAATAAATTCTTCAACCACTTCGTTTCTTTGCCTCCAGTTGTAAATTCTATAAACTCAGATTCTTCATTGTAGAGTGAATTATCCAAGTTTAGTTTGTAAACTCAAAAGAAATTGCAACTCCTCCAAGAACGTATATCTATACACTAATGGACTTCTAATCTTTTGATTTGGAATTCCAACAAGCATCAATATATCCTTTCATAATAGGTGGATTTCAGACAACATTCCAATGCAATTGACTAGGTTTATAAGTGAACTTACTTAAAAATCAAATAGCAAAATTATGTTTGATCTAGTGCAACATGGCAAACTGAGCATAACCAATAATTTGGTCATCGTACTTTAGCTAGTTTCCAACTTGATTACTCCTCGATAGTAGTAACCTTCATTTGTTCACATACACATACATCTATGTTTACAATACCATGTAGATGCTTCTCTTAATTACTGTGTATCTAAATGCAAAATCAAAGCATACTCTACCCATAAATTTCAAGAATATTAAAATAAAAACCACATGTAATATCACAAACAAAACTATTAGAAAGACTAATGAAACAATGTCTTCCTAAACAGTGGATCGCCTTGTATAGTATATGAATCTACACACATGGGGTTAGAGCAGGTATCTACTATATCTGATGTTGAAACCCAAACATCTTGCATCCATGTATATCCTAGTGGTTCCCACCCCACCTGTTCATCTTGATAACAAATGGTTCTGTACGGATGAATGAGACTTACGAGGATGAACCTTCTCATTTACGCTTACCAGTAACAGGATTAGATGTCAGTAGATAAAATTAAGGCTGTCAAAGATCTGCTCTATAATTTAAAAAATATAAATCCAATGGCTTTCCTCATACATCCTTCAATCATGTCCACAATAACTTATGTGGGCTTTGAATCATGGCGTCATTATCCTCTCAAAACATCAACGACCTAAGAAACAATTGGCATGTTGTAATAAAAACAATAAGTAATGCTTCAGGGGCAGTGAACTCAAATATCTAACCCACAAAGTATGTTTATACAGGGCTGAAAGAAATTGAATTAGATCAAAGAGTTTAGCAGCGACGATTTGATGCATATAGAAAATGATAAATGGCATCTTCATATCAGGTTAAACTTTCAATGAGAAAGTAATTCTATTTTGGAAAGAAAGGTAGTTTCAAAGCCGAGTAATCATTTCAATCACTTTGCGACACATACACCTCTCTCACTACATACACTACACGTGAGCCTTTAGATCCTCATTTCGGTCTTGGGACTTTGCTGTTTTCTACCCAAACTCTATAAGACCTCTCCCTCTCTCTCTCTCTAAACTACTTGTAGTTTTGAGTAAACACAAAAAGAGAACGGGATGCAGTTTTTGAAAAGTTTCTGATCCGGTATGAGATAGAGAGAAAGAAAAGGCTCGTCTAAAATGGTGCCTATAGGTCTGAAACAATCTCTTTTTCGTGCAATTCTTTGTTTCAAAAGTGTCCTATTCTAAAAGAAGACTTACATGCATCTATCGTTATATCCATACAAAATGACTTGATGGATAAGAAAATGTGTGGCAAAAGAAATTTTGTTCCAAACCAGTGCAGCCCCTTTTGTTTCAGATTGGTTAATGACTGTTGACTATTCATCTCTCAGTTTGGAAACATACGAAAAACCAAAGTTATTCCAAATTACAAATGAAAAATGAACATACAAGATTTCTATCTTTAACATATCTTACATGTCTACAATGAAATGAAAATGATAGAAACAAAATAGTGAAAAGCTTGATACCTCATCTGAGGCTTCCCATTATACATATAGATATTTCTCGTGAAACTATTTTCAGTTACACCTCAACCCCACTCTTTCTTTACAGCCCACCACACTACTCTCTTTACATTCCATTCTAACAGCCCACCATCACGCTTCTCTCTAACTGATATAACTATCAACTGACTACCACTGCCTTATTATCCCCCCTCAAGTTTAGGAGGGGTAGTACCTTAAACTTGGATCTAAAAGGACCAAACCTAATAAATGAGAGTGCTTTCATTAAAATATTACTGTTGAAAATGTGTTGGAATATGGATTACTTGAATGACTCTTTGAAATACTTTTTCCCGCGTGAAGTGATAGTTGAGCTCAAAATGTTTGGTTCTGCCATAGAAGACGAGATTGTATGCTAATGCAATTGTAGACTGATTATCACACCATATAACTAGTGTCTCTCTCATCGAGAGTTTTAGTTCTTTAAGGAGCATGGTGATCCAACATAGTTCTGTTGTGGTAGAAGCTAGCGCTCTATACTTAGCCTCTGTGGAGGAACGGGAGATTGTTTCTTGCTTTTTGATGTCCACATGACTGGATTATTTCCAAAATACACAATAATCACTTATTGATAATCTATCAATTCGATCACCAGCCCAGTCTACATTTGCATATGCATGTAGCAAAAGTGGCCCAACTGTGTAGTGTAGACCATAATTGAGTGTTCCTTGCAAATACCTTAGGATCCTTTTAAGTATCTGATAATGGGATTGTAAGGGTTTATGTATAAACTAACACGCCTTATTCACAGTGAATGTTATGTATGGTTTCGTTATAGTGAGGTATTGAAGAGCTCCCACTAGAGTTGGAGACGATTTGCAAGATTCCATACCTACTTTCTTTAGAAGCTGAAGAACATATTGTTGTTGAGAGAGAATGAGGCCAAATGATGTGGGTATAAATTCAATACCCATAAAATGCTTTAATTCACCCAAATGTCTCATCACAAAATTTTTGTGTAGAGCTGACAAAAGTTTTGTAATATAATCATTGTCACTACTTGTTAGCAAGATGTCATCTACATACACTAGGAGTATAGTAAGAGAGTTGTTGTGTAACACCCCATGCTACACTTAAAGCGAAAAATTATATTTTTTCCTTATAAGGGTATAATTATTATTTCACATGTTTAGACATACCTTATAATGGTTTAAGAAACCTTTAGACTATGCTCAAAATGTGTAAAACCTAAGTTCAACCTTGTACTTATCAAGTTTTAAAGTTGTTCCAAGAGTGTATTTTAGGTAACTTCATAGGACTACCGATACCAATCCTAAGTGAATTAGAGTACACATTATATATCATTGAAAAGGTCTTCAAGTCTTTTTTTCAAACAAATTAAACGGTTTGCAAAAAAGAGTTTTCTAGAGAAAGTTACACCCGTTTTACTAAAGGGTGTCTGAACTAGGGGTTCAGGACCCCTGACCCATGTGCATGACCAGTCATGTAGATGGAGCATGTGCCTCAGGAGGTGCCCTTACCAGTCTTTAAGGCTTGATCAGTTAGGACTAACCGGTCACCAAAGACTTGACCGGTCAAGAGTGTAAAAATGGTGAAAGTTGCAAAATTTTACATATTTTGTCATTTTGAACATGACTTTCACTTATTGGACCCCACACACATGTGGGATCTTGTTTTAAACACCTTCGAAACCCTAATAGACCTCATTTAGGTCATTTAGACTCTTTAAAACACAAAGAGAGAGAGAGAGAATGAGAGAGGATTTAAAAGATTGGGAGAATGGATAGAAGATTCATCTTCTCTAAGCTTGGATAAGTTGTTAGAACCTATACTAGCCTAAAATACTTGTGCTTTTCCATTTTCTACCTTAGTTTATGTATTCTAACCATGTAATACCTTGTTTACTCATAAAAGGAGGAAGGTTTGATAAATGCAAGGGAGTTTAGAGGAAGATTCCCTTCAAACCAAGGATTAAAAGCTTCGGTAAGTAGTTACATAAAGCTTACTCTGTTTTTGTGTGCTTCTAGGTTCTTATAAGTCTTGTAATGGTAAAATCTTGAATCTATGAATATTTTCTCATATGTTTATGAAGCGCTTGGCTAGGATCTTAGAAACCCTATCTTTTGTGATGAGATTTTATCAATTTTTACTAGGATCTTAGAAATCATTATTTTATACTATGAAAAAAAAGTAGATTTGTTATATGTATTTCTTTGAAATAATGAATCTCATACATTGTGAATGCTTGTAAACTAGGATTCTATAACTTTATAGTTTCCATGAAGGATATTGATGGATGGTTTACATGATTTGCCGTAAGTAGTATGATTATTTGAGTTAGTGATAAACATCTCTTAAATATGTTGGTTAAAAATGATGCTAGAAGATAACTAGAAAGCATGTTGAGGTATATAAATTGATTAAGCATTGTTATGGAATGATTCAATTGAGTTATGCATTCAGATTGTAGGTATTTGGGAAGCATGTGTAATATGATTATTATTGAAATTCTCACTTATGTTAGGATATTAATTTTATAATTTTTGAAAACATAATAATATGCAAAACCCCCCAGTTATTTCTAAGAGTGTAGGATTGTGATGACTTTCTTCTAGATAGTTCATTGTAGAAGGATTGTTAGGTTCTTCTAGGTTGCCTATTTTGATTAGGTAGTCCCTTAGTCATCATTGAAGTAGAGGCATTCCCTTGGAATCCTCTTAATGTTGAGGCTTTATTGGCTTGAAAATTATTTCAAGCTTTCTTAGCATAGGAATAAGGTTTGCTCTTTTCTTAGAATCTTTTAGAGGAAGAGGCTTGGTTGGTTTGAGGTATACTTCAAACTACTTGGGCATAGGATCTAGATTGGGATTACATGGATCTCTCCCAAACTCTACCTTGACTCATGGAAGTTTTTTCTTTGAGTGAGGTAACTGGTCTCTTCTCAACCTTCTTTGACCTTTGGTAAGGTCTTTATGGCTTCACTTGCTCCTTTCCCTTCTTGGAAGGTTGTGGAGGTGGTTGAGTAGACTCTTGGGCTTTAACAATTCCATATTTGGGTCTTTGAGTTGAAGATAATCCATTGACCTCAGAGTTGTACCCAAGTTCGGTTATGTCCCCATACTCACCCATTGTAAGCATTTTTTCAAAGTTCCAATTTTCTTGGACAAGCATTGAGATATTATTTTTCATATCTTCTTCAAGTTCCTTGATTTGTTTAACGTATTCATAGGACTTCCTTGTGAGTTGAGTGAAAGTCAAGTTCAAGGCTTTATTCCTTTCATTTAGAGTCTTGACTTGGTCTTCCAACTCTTGAATGAGTGAATCATCATTGTGAGACTTATCTTTTCTTCTTCTACATTTTTGAGTTTTTCCTCAAGCTCAAAAACTTTGTTAGATAACTTTTAGTTGTCCTCAAGAAGTCTTCTCCTTCCATGCTTCCTATTGTCCTTTTCTAGACCTAGAAATAGTTTAGCTTTACTAATCTTATTTTCTAGTTTTACTATCTTTAGGCTCATTTCCTCCTTGGCACATAGGATCAAGTAATTTTTTTTTGGAAAGTTTCTTCTTCTTGTCACTTTCCTTAGAAGACTTTTCGAAGAGTGAAGATAATGTCTTCAAGAGATTTTGACTTTTTAGTCAACTTCATGCTTTCCCTCTTAAGTTATTTATTTTTCTTTCCCAATTCAACACTTTGCACAAAGAGGTCATCGAAAGCTTCTTGTGCATTATAGGTCTACTCCTCTTCTTCATTATCTCCCTCATCCTCACTACTAGAGTCACTTATATCTCAGAGTGATCTCTTAAGAGTGTTAAAAACCATGAAGGCTTTGATCTCTTATGAGGGAGCTTCCTCACTACTTTGAGACTCATGTTCCATAGCCTCGGATTCATTGTCCCAAGTAGTAGCCATTGCTTTGCCTTTTGACTTGTACTTTTTTTCTTATTTTTGCAATCCTCGGTAATATATGCCCTCTTCCTTTGCACTCATAGAAAATAGAAGGTTTCTTGGAGAAGTTCTTCTTTTTCCTATACACTAAGGCTAAGTCATCATCAGAATCTTAGCGGATCCGGATGGTTCTTCTACCTTAAGAGCTATGCCCTTTTTCTTGGTAGTGTCCTTAATTACGGCTTTAAACATTTATAGAGACCCAATCAACTCTTCTAGCTTCATAGTCTCTAAGTCTTTTCTTTCATCTATAGCGGTCACCTTAGGTCTAAACCTTTTGGGGAGTGACCGTAGAACTTTTCGAATCACTTTTGATTCTGGAATGACTTCTCCCAAACTTCTCATCACATTTACCAAGTTAGATAACTTGTCATTGAATTGGGAGAGCTCTTTAACTTCTCCATTCTAAGAGCTTTAAGGTATGCGGTGTATATTTGAAGCTTAGACATCTTTCTAGCACTTGTGCCCTCATGGGTAACTGAGAGAAGCAACCATGCTTCCTTGGCCATTTTGAGATGAGTTATTCTTCTAAACTCATCGGGGGCTAACACACTAGCTATGACATTTAGGAATCTAAAATTATACTTGTGAACCTTTGCTTTGGTAGTGGACCATTAACTTCTAGGTTTGTCGGGCATGGTATAACCATTAAGTACGACATCCCAAACCTTATGGTTATAGGCATTTAGGAAAATCTCCATCTGAGATTTTCAATAGCCATAGTCACTTCCATTAAAAAATGGAGGTGTGATAATAGACATACTACCATCCTCTCTAGCCATCTAGTGATTCTCTAGGATTTTTTTTTTTTTTGTGTTGCTAGGATCTAACTTAGGTTGTTAAGCCCTAGGTGAGTAACCTAGGTTCTGATACTAGTTGAAATTCCTATAAAGTAATCTTAGAGGGGCTGAATAGGATTTCAAAATTATCTTACCCCTTTTTAGTATGTTGGGATTGATTTTAATCTTTTTAATTTAACTTAAGTGTGTGTGTTCTTCAAGGTGTCTACTCAAGTATTTTATCAAACAAGTTATGTGCAAAAGTAGTAATATGCATAAAAGTAAAGAGACAAGTAATCATATACTTAATCCACAACACGAGATTTATAATGGTTCAGCACTATAGCCTTCGTCCACTCTTCTTAAACTCACTACTGAGCTTAGGTATATTTTATTTAGATTACCTAATACAATTTAGCTCAAAAACATGCAAAACCTACACTACTTGCCCTTAACAAGCTATTCAACAACACTCGGTGTCTCTGGAGAGTGTGAACTACTTCCGATGTCTCCGGCGGAAGCGAAGAAAGTCAATAGTAAGAATGAATGCAAATAAAAGAAAATATTGCCACAAGTTGGTTGATGTTGCTAATTACACAAAGTGGGGTGCTACTTGTTAAGTAAGTTTACCTTAGCTACCCACAAACTTTAAGCTCTTGGCTCTAGTGCTCCTTGAGCTCAGCCAAGTGTGAGATTCCTCTTAGGAAGAGCTCACCATAAGTTCTCCTCAATAGTAGAAGCTTAGTATTCAAGAGAGAATGAGAGAGTGATTCTTGGTGGGGATGTTAGCTACTCAAGCTTAAAACGGTGAAATAAGTGAGGTTTTCTTAAGAGAGGAAGCTCTAAATTTGGTAAACTTTCTAACACTCTCTAGCTTATTTGAAGTTTCTACCCTAAAGGAAAAATTTTGCTTTTATAAGGATAAGAAGCACCCACAACCATAGGATTGGTATATTTAAAAATGGCCAACTCTTTAGAGCCTTAGATTTTAAAAACAGAGTTCAAATTTTGAAATATTTCTCATGGGGGGAATAAGAAATTAAGTTTAACAAAAATTCCCTTGTGATCAATCATGACTCGTGATCGATCACTGGTTTGGCTTTATGCTTGAGCTAATCATGATCGATCATGAGATCTGTGATTGGTCACGGGGTCAGGCAATCAAGCCGTGATCCAACTTATGATCGATCACTGCAGAAGGAGCATGGGTCTTAGAAGTCTTAGTATGGACCTAGATTTTGGTTGTGATTGATCATGTTGTGACTGATCATGAGATCTCTGATCAATCATGTCACACCCCAAAACCCATACTTGCATGGCTACGAATTTTGGCACATGACATTAATCCATTCACATCAATGTCATTTAAATTGCTTAGAAATTTTTTTTCACATCTTTCCTTTCATATATACGCAGCAGAATCTCATAATCAAACCATAATCATTTCATTAAATTTAAAATCCATAAACCATATTCTATAAATAAAATCTCATAGTCTGACATAAATCCAAATAATATGTCATCTCTATAAAATTGAAACTTTAAACTAACCTATAAAATATCTTCAAATAAAATTGAAATAATTAAATTGAATGGAATCAAAATAGGTCTCTAAACAAATACTGAAATAAAATAACAGAATGTTTGAAAATAGCTAAATCAAATCTCCATCATTGTTCTTCTTCTTGAATTCAGATTACTTATATACTCTATCATCCTCATCATCTGAAAACAACGGTGTCAACTCTGTAAGCGTGACTGACTTTGCAAATAAACAGGAACACGATTTAACATGCTGAAACAATTAGGTTAGTGAACACGAATATTTTTATAATCAAACAGAACAAAGCATGCTTTCACAACAATTTCTTTACATATGAAAATAATGCTTCTAATCTAAGACAGAACAAATAGCAGAATAAAACAGAAATCAAGATACATAATTTGAACATAAACATAATCAGAACTAAAACATTAAGCTGAACAAATATCTAAAACAGAACTGAACAAAACAAATCACTGAAACATATATACATATATGAAATTTGTCAAAACAAATATTTGAATCCCCCACACATGCTGCAAGCTAGATAATAGATAACTAAATCATATGCTAGAAATCCCCCACATGTGTTGTGAACTAGATAATAGGTAACAGAATGGAACAAATCATTGAAACATATATACAAATATGAGACCTGCTGAAACAAATATCTAAATCCCCCACACATGCTGCGAATTAGATAATAGATAACTGAATCATATACAAGAAATCTCCCACACGTGTTGTGAGCTAGATAATGGGTAACATAACAGAACAAACTCATCTACAATCTGATGGTAGGATACCACTATCTCACACCTAGTGGCAAGCATCAAACAGACATCGTCAATTAATGTGATCCGACGAAGAGGGTACCTGATCGCATTTATTTAAAGTCAATGAGGGGCTCCATCAAAATTGTCTCTTTGATGGCAAAGGGGTCTCATGTCATAGCTAAACACATATTTTTATCAAAATAAATATAGGTACTAGTAGATATCAAAGCAAAACAAAACTAACAATGTTTAATAATTTCTAAACAATGCATATCTTGGAATCAAAACAGAAAACAAGAACCTGACCCACCTTAGAACATAGCTCTACGGATTGACATATTGAAACTCTTTAAAATATTCTTTAAAAATATGTTTATTAAAAATTCTTTGAAAACTCCTTTTAAAAACATGAGATTCTTTCAAAACAATTTAAAAACTAAGTAGAACAATCTTTTTTTTTTTTTAGAAAACAAAGATTAAAATCATCTAAGAACATATTTGAATCAAAATCAAGAAATAGAACATGAACTTCTTTGAATACATAATTTTTCTCTTTAAAAAAACATATAAAATAACCTAAATAAATCAAAACAGTCATGGTTCTTTGCAAAACTTGGAAATAAACAGATCTAAGAACCTAAAACGATACAAAAAGATGTAAAACATTCAAGTAGTTTGAAAAACAAATTTTCTTTTATAAAACCCCTTTTCTAAGAACATAATCAAAGCAAAAACCGTCATGGGTCATAGCAAAATTGATGAAGAACGATTCTAAAAACCTAAGAATAAACCAAACGATGTAGAAGTGTTCTTGTTTACTTACAAAACTGATTTTTCTTTGCAAAACCTTATTTTTCAAAACTTAAATCAAACAAAACCTTTTTGAATCTTAACAAAGCTAAACAAGAACGATTCTAAAAACTTATATGGATGCAAAACGATGTAGAAGTATTCTAGTTTATTTACAAAACTGATTTTTCTTTGCAAAACCTTATTTCTAAGAACTTAAATCAAACAAAATTTTCTTGGATCATAGCAAAACTGATTAAGAACGATTCTAAGAATCGAAGAACAATCAAAGCGATGTAGAAGTGTTTTTGTTTACTTACAAAACTGATTTTCCTTTACAAAACTTTATTTCGAAGAACTTAAATCAAAGCAAAAACCTTTATGGATCATAGCAAAATTGATTAAGAACGATTCTAAGAATCTAAGAACAATCAAAACGATGTAGAAGTGTTCTTGTTTACTTATTTTTCGGTCAAAAAACAAAACTAAATCAAAGTTTTAAGGTTTTTCTTCAAAAGTCCTAAAATCTCTTGCAAAACCTAGTTTTCTCTCTTGTTCTTTATTTAAAGTCCCTAAATTTGCAAAGTTCTTCAAAAGATCCTCTTTTTAATGAATCTCTATATTTGTATAGGCCTAGCAACCCTTATCCTCAATTTCGTGTTTAGGTACGTCTCTAGTGAAAAGTCCTTAAAATTTTGCAAAAATTGTGATTG
Source organism: Platanus orientalis (assembly GCA_025762735.1). Taxonomy (NCBI): domain Eukaryota; kingdom Viridiplantae; phylum Streptophyta; class Magnoliopsida; order Proteales; family Platanaceae; genus Platanus; species Platanus orientalis. The sequence goes on along the minus strand of JAOXJP010107533.1, from coordinate 3,465 downwards.
TACAAAATTTTCTACTTTTATGACATCATCACGCCTATAATTTTTTCAGCATAGATACCTAATGGGAAAATGACGATAACTTTGTCTACAAAACTCGAATTGACTCATCGTTGTTTTGTTGGAAACTAAACTTTAAGACATTTTCAAGCATATATAACTTGCTCTATAACTCTTCATACATTTTTATTGGTGTATTTTTAAAGTTACCTCAAAATTTATTGATTGAGACCATACCAGACGACATAGACACTTGGTGGAAAAATTGTCATAACCTTTTCTAGGAAATTTCAATTCACTCACCATTTATCACATTGAAAAGTAGACTCAGATATTTCTAAGCATACATTATTTGTAGGGTGATACGTATAGGATTGATACAAATTTATTTATGAAGTTGTCTCAACTGTCTGGGATAGCTTCAGAACTTGTCATGTCCTTGACCTTTTTTTATTACTTAGTAAATTACCTTTGACTTTTTCATTTGGTGTTTGTTTCACTTATTGTTTTTTGCATAAGACTCTAGACTTTCGTGTCTATCCAAAGGTTAATTTTCACTCACATATTCTTTCTACATTTTCATTGGGGCTTTTCTAAAGTTGTGTCAATGTTCAGATCAACATATGTGCAATTAAGTGGTCCTGTGTGTACAAAATTTATGTGACGTGTGTTAGCATTCAAAGTGTGACACATGTACAGTAATATGTGTGTCATGGTGTGGGATGTTACTTGAAATTACTGAGTCTTCTGTAGAAAATTCAGGGGTGATAGAGTATTGAAGGCCTGAGGATCTTGAAGACACAAGAACTGATAGCTCGAAAGTTGGATTTTGGGAGACAGTCTTTCGAGAACATGGAAAAACTTGAGAAATAGAGCCTAACCTGGTTAAATTTGGGTCTTGAGAGACTTCCCGGGGGTTCATCGAGTGTCAGGATTAGTTTTTAACCTAATTGAGAGAGAATGGGGTGATTGAGACCTATTGAGTCTGTTGATGACATCATTAAAAAGATAGTCTTTTGAAGGTATTAGAATAACCAAGAAATTGGCATTGACCAACTGAATTTTGGATCTCCGAAACATTTCTTGGAGCCTGTTAAAGGTCTATCACCTATCAAAAATGCTTGGGCTATATTTGGAGACATGGAGGAAGTTAGGGTTGGTGGAGCCTACCAATGACTTGGATTGAGAGATAGTTTTTTGAAGCCATGGAGAATCCTAAGAAATGGTCATTGATTGTTCAGAATTTGTCTATCTGAGGAGCTCCCAAGGGCTTACTAAGGGTTAAATACAGCCAAAATTATCTTGGTATAACTTGGGAAAGATTTGAGAGATTGGGGTAAGTTGGGGATGTAAATGACTTTTATCAAGAGACAGATTATTGAAGAAATGGAAAAAACTAATAAAAGGCCATTTACTGTTCTGAACTCAGATGTTCAGAGAACTCTCGAGAGCTCACTGAAGGTCAAATATATACCAAATTGTCTTTTATATTTTGAGAGAAATGAAATATTAGTGGTTGTTGGGTTTATCGAGGACTTGTATCAAGAGACAACTTTTTACTGTACATTAATCCATTCACATCAATGTCATTTAAATTGCTTATAATTTTTTTCTTATCTTTCCTTTCATATATACGCAACGAGATCTCATAATCAAATCATAACTATTCCATTAAAATTAAAATCCACAAACCATAATCCATAAATAAAATCCATAGTCTGACATAACCCAAAGAATAACAAACCATCTCCATAAAACTAAAACTTTAAACTAACCTATAACAATTCTTCGAATAAAACATAAATAATTAAATTAAACTGAATCAAAATAGGTCTGTAAAAAATATTAAAATAAACTAACATAATGCCTGAAAATAATAAAATCAAATATCCATCATTTCTCTTCTTCTTGGAATTCAGGCTACTCATCTATCCTATCATCCTCATCATCTGAAAACAACGGTGTCAACTCTGTAAGTGTGACTAACTTTGCAAATAAACAGGAACACTTCTTAACATGTTGAAACAATTGGGACAGTGAGCACGGATATTTTTATAATCAAAACAGAACGAAGCATACTTTCAAAAGAATTTCTTTACATATGAAAATAATGCTTATAATCTAAGATAGAACAAATAACAGAACAGAACAGAAATCAAGATACATAATTTGAACAAATATATAATTAGAACTGAAATACTGAACTGAACAAATATCTGAAACTAAAGTGAACGAAACAAATCATTAAAACATATTTACATAAATGAGAGTTATCAAAACAAATATTTGAATCCCCCACATGCGCTGCGAGCTAGATAACATATAATTAAATCATATACTAGAAATCCTCCACACATGCTGTGAGCGAGATAATAGGTAATAAAACAAAATAAATCAATGAAACATATATGCATATATAAGACCTACTGAAACAAATATCTGAATCCCCGTTACGTGTTGCGAGCTAGATAATAGATAACTGAATCATATACCAGAAATCTCTCACACGTGTTATGATCTAAATAACGGGCAATAAAATATAACAAACCCGTCTACAATCCGATGGTAGGATACCACTATTTCACTTCTAGTGGCAAGAATCAAATAGACATTATCAATTAATATGACCTGATGAAGAGGATACCTGATCGCATCTATTTAAACTCGATGAGGGGCTCCATCAAAATTGTCTCTTTAATGGCAAAGGGGTCTCATGTCATAGCTAAACATGTATTTTTATCAAAATAAATACAAGTATTAGCAGATATCAAAGTAGAACAAAACTAACAATGTTTAATAATTTCTAAACATTGCATATCTTTAAATCAAAATAGAAAACAAGAATCTGACCCCCCCTAAGAACATAGCTCTACGGATTGACATATCAAAAATTCTTTAAAACATTCTTTTAAAATATGTTTACTAAAAATCCTTTGAAAACTCTTTTTCAAACATGAGATGCTTTCAAAACAATTTAAAAACTGAGTAGAACAATCTTTTTCTTTTATAAAGTAGATATTGAAATCATCTAAGAACTTATTTGAATCAAAATCAAGAGATAGAACATGAATTTGCTTGAAAACATAATTTTTTTCTTTCAAAAACATATAAAAGAACCTAAATAAATTAAAACAATCATGATTCTTTGCAAAACTTGTAAAGAAATGGATCTAAGAACCTAAAATGATACAAAAAGATGTAAAACATTCAAGTAGTTTGAAAAACATATCTTCTTATACAAAAACTCTTTTCAAAGAACCTAATCAATGCAAAAACCTCCATGGATCATAGCAAAACTTAATAAGAATAATTCTAAGAACCTAAGAACAATCAAAACGATGTAGAAGTGTTGTTGTTTATTTACCTTTTGGTCCAAAAATGAAACTAAATCGAAACTTTAAGTTCTTTATTCAAAAATCCAAAATCTCTTGCAAAACCTAGCTTTTCTCTCTTGTTCTTTCTTCAAAA